>JAVTVJ010006662.1:0-10315 GCA_034509425.1 Eopsaltria australis
AAGGGACACTTTTTGTGTCCCGGCCCTAAGGCACTGTGCTCCCTTCTGCCTCCTGAAATTCCCTATGGATCAAGATCCCTCGCAGACCCAAGCTGCCACCGACAAGGATCCGGGCTGCCCTTGCAGGGCCAAACCCTCCTCAAAACTGACATCAAGAAAGTGGGGGGCAGAGTTCTCTTTCTCAGAGAAAAGGGACACATTTTTTGTCCCGGCCCGAAGGCACTCTGCTCCCGGACGCCAACTGTAATGCCGCACGGATCAAGATCCTTCCCAGACCCAAGCTGCCATCAACCAGACTTCTGGTTGCAATTGTAGTGCTAAATGCCTCCTATAACTGGCATCATGCATCTGGGGACTGAGTTTTCTTTCACATGGAGCGCCATTGTTTGAATCGAAGGCCACATATCTGGGAGTTGACAGCCGCATGCTGAAATTCCTCATGGATTATGATTCCTCGCAGACCCAAGCTGCCACCAACAAGGACCCTGGCTGCCCTTGCAGGGCCAAAACCCTCCTCCAAACTGACATCAAGAAACTGGGGGGCAGAGTTCTCTTTCTCAGAGAAAACGGACACTTTTTGTGTCCTGGCCCTAAGGCACTCTGCTCCCTGCTGCCTCCTGAAAATTGGTATGTATCAAGATTCCTCGCAGACCCAAGCTGCAACAATAAAGAGCCCTGGCTGCCCTTGCAGGGCCAAAACCCTCCTCAAAACTGACATCAAGAAACTGGGGGGCAGAGTTCTCTTTCTCTGGGGAAAGGGACACTTTTTGTGTCCCGGCCCTAAGGCACTCTGCTCCCAGACACCACCTGAAATTCCGTATGGATCAAGATTATTCGCTGACGCAAGCTGCCATCAACCAGGAATCTGGTTGCATTTGTAGGGCTAAAAACCTCCACCAAACCGACATTATGAATCTGGGGGCCTAAGTTTTCTTTCACGTGGAAAAGTGCCATCATTTGTATCGCAGGCCCCCTTTTTGGGAGTCGTCTGCCGCCTCTTAAAATTCCGCATGGAGCAAGATCCCTCACAGACCCAAGCTGCCATTGACAAGGACCCTAGCTGACCTTGCAGGGCCTAAACCCTCCTCCAAAATGACATCAAGAAAGTGGGGGGCAGAGTTCTCTTTCTCAGAGGAAAGGGACACTTTTTGTGTCCCGGCCCTAAGGCACTGTGCTCCCGGAGGCCTCCTGAAAATCTGTATGGATCAAGATCCTTCCAGACCCAAGCTTGCTAACAATAAAAAGAGCCCTGGCTGCCCTTGCAGGGCCAAAAGCCTCCTCCAAAACTGACATCAAGGAAAGTGGCGGGGCAGAGTTCTCTTTCTCAGAGAAAAGGGACAGACTTTTTCTGTCCCGGCCCTATAGGCAGCTCGCTCCCCGACCCCACCTGGAAATGCGCCGCATGGATCGAGATCCTTCCCAGACCAAGCTGCATCAATCAGAACGCTGGCTGCAATTGTAGGGCTAAATGCCTCCTAAAAACAGGCATCATGGATCTGGGGGACTGAGTTTTCTTTCACATGGAAAAGCGCCATTGTTTGTATCGAAGGCCACATATCTGGGAGTTGGCCGCCGCATGATGAAATTCCGCATGGATTAGGATTCCTCGCAGACCCAAGCTGCCACCGAGAAGGACCCTGGCTGCCCTTGCAGGGCCAAAACCCTCCTCCAAACTGACATCAAGAAAGTGGGTGGCAGAGTTCTCTTTCTCAGAGAAAAGGGACACTTTTTGTGTCCCGGCCCTAAGGCACTGTGCTCCCTGCTTCCTCCTGAGAATCCGTATGGATCAAGATTCCTCGCAGACCGAAGCTGCCACCGACAAGGACCCTGGCTGCCCTTGCAGGGCCAAAACCCTCCTCCAAACTGACATCAAGAAAGTGGGTTGCAGGCTTCTCTTTCCCAGAGAAAAGGGACACTTTTTGTGTCCCGGCCCTAAGGCACTCTGCTTCCGGACGTCACCTGAAATTCCGCACAGATCAAGATCCTTCACAGACCCAAGTTGCCATCAACTAGAACTCTGGCTGCAATTGTAGGTCTAAATTCCTTCTAAAAACTGGCATCATGAATCTGGGAGACTGAGTTTTCTTTCACGTGGAAAAGTGCCATGATTTGTATCGTAGACCCCATGTCTGGAAGTCGACAGCCGCCTCTTCAAATTCCGCATGGAGCAAGATCCATCACAGACCCAAGCTGCCACCGAGAAGGACCCTGGCTGCCCTTGCAGGGCCAAAAGCCTCCTCCAAACTGACATCAAGAAAGTGGGGGGCAGAGTTCTCTTTCTCAGAGAAAAGGGACACTTTTTGTGTCCCGGCCATAAGGCACTGTGCTCCCGGACGCCAGCTTAAATGCCGCACGGATCAAGATCCTTCCCAGACCCAAGTTGCTATCAACCAGAACTCTGGTTGAAATTGTAGGGCTAAATGCCTCCTAAAAACAGGCATCATGGATCTGGAGGACTGAGTTTCCTTTCACATGGAAAAGCGCCATTGTTTGTATTGAAGGCCCCATATCTTGGAGTCGACAGCCGCATGCTGAAATTCAGCATGGATTAAGATTCCTCGCAGACCCAAGCTGCCACCGAGAAGGACCCTGGCTGCCCTTGCTGGGCCAAAACCCTCCCCCAAACTGACATGAAGAAAGTGGGAGGCAGAGTTCACTTTCTCAGAGAAAAGGGACATTTTTTGTGTCCCGGTCCGAAGGCACTGTGCTCCCGGACGCCACCTGAAATTCCTTATGGATCAAGATCCTTCCCAGACCCAAGCTGCCATCAACTAGAACTCTGGCTGCAATTGTAGGGCTAAATGCCTCCTAAAAACTGGCATCATGGATTTGGGAGACTGAGTTTTCTTTCACGTGGATAAGTGCCATCATTTGTATCGTAGGGCCCATGTCTGGGCGTCGACAGCCGCCTTTTCAATTCCGCATGGATCAAGATCCCTCACAGACCCAAGCTGCCACCGACAAGGACCCTGGCTGCCCTTGCAGGGCCAAAACCCTCCTCCAAACTGACATCAAGAAACTGGGGGGCAGAGTTCTCTTTCTCAGAGAAAAGGGACACTTTTTGTGTCCGGCCCTAAGGACCTCTGCTCCCGGACGCCACCTGAAATTCCGTATGGATCAAGATTATTCGCTGACGCAAGCTGCCATCAACCAGGACTCTGGTTGCATTTGTAGGGCTGAAACCCTCCACCAAACCGACATCATGAATCTGGGGGCCTAAGTTTTCTTTCAAGTGGAAAAGTGCCATCATTTGTATCGCAGGCCCCCTGTCTGGGAGTCGTCTGCCGCCTCTTCAAATTCCGCATGGAGCAAGATCCCTCACAGACCCAAGCTGCCACCGACAAGGACCCTGGCTGCCCTTGCAGGGCCAAAACCGTTCTCCAAACTGAGATCAAGAAACGGGGGGGCAGAGTTCTCTTTCTCAGAGCAAAGGGACACTTTTTGTGTCCCGGCCCTAAGGCACTGTGCTCCCTGCTTCCTCCTGAGAATCCGTATGGATCAAGATTCCCGGCAGACCCAAGCTGCCACCGACAAGGACCGTGGCTGCCCTTGCAGGGCCAAAACCCTCCTCCAAACTGACATCAAGAAACTGGGGGGCAGAGTTCTGTTTCTCAGAGGAAAGGGACACAATTTGTTTCTCGGCCCTAAGGCACTGTGCTCCCTGCGGCCTCCTGAAATTCCGTATGGATCAAGATCCCTCACAGACCCAAGCACCCACCGACAAATCCGGGCTGCGCTTGCAGGGCCAAACCCTCCTCCAAACTGACATCAAGAAACTGGGGGGCAGAGTTCTCTTTCTCAGAGAAAAGGGACACTTTTTGTGTCCCGGCCCTAAGGCACTCTGTTCCCGGACGCCACCTGAAATGCCGCATGGATCGAGATCCTTCCCAGACCTAAGCTGCCATCAACTAGAACTCTGGCTGCAATTGTAGGGCTAAATGCCTCCTAAAAACTGGCATCATGCATCTGGGGGCTGAGTTTTCTTTCACATGGAAAAGCGCCATTGTTTGTATCGAAGGCCACATATCTGGGAGTTGACAGCCGCATGCTAAAATTCCGTATGGATTAAGATTCCTCGCAGACCCAAGCTGCCACCGACAAGGACCTGCGCCTTGCAGGGCCAAACCCTCCTCCAAACGACATCAAGAACTGGGGGGCAGAGTTCTCTTTCTCAGAGAAAAGGGACACTTCTTGTGTCCGGCCCTAAGGCACTGTGCTCCCGGACGCCACTGAATTCCGCTATGGACCAAGAATTATTCTCTGACGCAGCCTGCATCAACGCAGGACTCTGGTTTGCCATTTGTAGGGCTAAACCTCCACCAAAACCGAACAATCAATGAATCTGGGGCCTAAGTTTTCTTTTTCACGTGGAAGTGCCATCTTTGTAATCGCAGACCCCTGTCCTGGGAGTCGACTTTTCCGCCTCTTCAAGTTCAGCTGGATCAAGATTCCTCACAGACCCAAGCTGCCACCGACAAGGACCCTGGCTGCCCTTGCAGGGCCAAAACCGTCCTCAAACTGACATCAAGAAACTGGGGGGCAGAGTTCTCTTTCTCAGAGAAAAGGGACACTTTTTGTGTCCCGGCCCTAAGGCACTGTGCTCCCTGCTCCTCCTGAGAATCCGTATGGATCAAGATTCCTCGCAGACCCAAGCTGCCACCGACAAGGACCCTGGCTGCCCTTGCAGGGCAAAAACCCTCCTCCAAACTGTCATCAAGAAACTGGGGGGCAGAGTTCTCTTTCTCAGAGGAAAGGGACACTTTTTGGGGGTGTCCCGGCCCTAAGCAACGTGCTCCCTTGCTGGCCCTCTTCAATTCCGTATGGATCAAGATTCCTCGCAGACCCAAGCTGCCACCGACAAGGACCCTGGCTCCCTTGCAGGGCCAAACCCTCCTCCAAACTGACAATAAAGAAATGTGGGGGGCAGAAGTTCTCTTTCTCAGAGAGAAGCGACACTTTTTGTGTCCCGGCCTAAGGCACTCTGCTCCCTGCTTCCTCCTGAGAAATCCGTATGGATCAGATTCCTCGCAGACCCAAGCAGCCAGGACAAATGACCTTGGCTGCTTGCAGGGCCAAAATACTCTCCTCCCATAACTGACATGCAAGAAACTGGGGGGCAGAGTTCTCTTTCTCAGAGAAAAGGGACACTTTTCTGTCCCGGCCCTAAGGCACTCTGCTCGCTGCTGCCTCTTAAAATTCCGTATGGATGAAGATTCCTCGCAGACCCAAGCTGCCACAATAAAGAGCCCTGTCTGCCCTTGCAGGGCCAAAACCCTCCTCCAAACTGACATCAAGAAAGTGGGGGGCAGAGTTCTGTTTCTCAGAGGAAAGGGTCACTTTTTTTTTCTCGGCCCTATGGCACTGTGCTCCCTTCTGCCTCCATAAATTCCTTATGGATAAAGATCCCTCGCAGACCCAAGCACCCACCGACAAGTACCCTGGCTGCCCTTGCAGGGCCAAACCCTCCTCCAAACTTTCATCAAGAAACTGGGGCCAGAGTTTCTCTTTCTCAGAGAAAGGACAGCTTTTTGTGTCCCGGCTCTTGAAGGCACTCGCTCCCGGATCGCCACCTGAAATGCCGCATGGATCAAGATCCTTCCCCAGACCCAAGGCCATCAACTAGAACTCTGGCTGCAATTGTAGGGCTAAATGCCTCCTAAAAACTGGCATCATGGATCTGGGGGACTGAGTTTTCTTTCACATGGAAAAGCGCCATTGTTTGTATCGAAGGCCACATATCTGGGAGTTGACAGCCGCATGCTGAAATTCCGCCTGGATTAAGATCCCTCGCAGACCCAAGCTGCCACCGACAAGGAGCCGGGCTGCCCTTGCAGGGCCAAAACCCTCCTCCAAACTGACATCAAGAAACTGGGGGGCAGAGTCCTCTTTCTCAGAGGAAAGGGACACTTTTTGTGTCCCGCCCCTAAGGCACTCTGCTCCCTGCTTCCTCCTGAGAATCCGTATGGATCAAGATTCCTCGCAGACCCAAGCAGCCACCTACAAGGACCCTGGCTGCTCTTGCAGGGCCAAAACCCTCCTCCAAACTTAAATCAAGAAACTGGGGGGCAGAGTTCTCTTTCTCAGAGAAAAGGGACACGTATTGTGTCCCGGCCCTAAGGCACTCTGCTCCCTGCTTCCTCCTGAGAATCCGTATGGATCAAGATTCCTCGCAGACCAAGCTGCCACAATAAATCGCCCTGGCTGCCCTTGCAGGGCCAAAACCCTCCTCCAAACTGACATCAAGAAGAGTGGGGGGCAGGTTCTCTTTCTCAGGAAACAGACACTTTTGTTTCTCGGCCTAAGGCACTGGGCTCCCTGCCTCCTCCTGAAATTCCGTATGGATCAAGATTCCTCGCAGACCCAAGCTGCCACAATAAAGAGCCATGGCTGCCCTTGCAGGGCCAAAACCCTCCTCCAAACTGACATCAAGAAACTGGGGGGCAGAGTTCTCTTTCTCAGAGGGAAGGGACACTTTTGTCCGGCCCTAAAACACTCTACTCCGGGGCCGCCCACCTGAAATGCCACACATGGATCAAAGATCCTTCCCAGACCCAAACTGCCATCAACTGAACTCTGGCTGCAATTGTAAAGGGAGCTAAATGCCTCTAAAACTGGCATCCCATGCATCTGGGGGACTTCAGAGTTTTCTTTCCGCATGGAAGCGCCATTGTTTGTATCGAAGGCCACATATCTGGGAGTTGACAGCCGCATGCTGAAATTCCGCATGGATTAAGATTCCTCGCAGACCCAAGCTGCCACCAACAAGGACCCTGACTGCCCTTGCAGGGCCAAAAGCCTCCTCCAAACTGACATCAAGAAAGTGGGGGGCAGAGTTCTCTTTCTCAGAAAAAAGTGACACTTTTTGTGTCCCGGCCCTAAGGCACTGTGCTCCCGGACGCCACCTGAAATTCCGTATGGATCAAGATTATTCGCTGACGCAAGCTGCCATCAACCAAGACTCTGGTTGCATTTGTAGGGCTAAAACCCTCCACCAAACCGACATCATGAATCTGGGGACCTAAGTTTTTTTCACGTGGAAAAGTGCCATCATTTGTATCGCAGGCCCCCTGTCTGGGAGTCGACTGCCGCCTCTTGAAATTCCGCATGGAGCAAGATCCCTCACAGACCCAAGCTGACACCGACAATAACCCTGGCTGCCCTTGCAGGGACCAAAACCGTCCTCCAAACTGACATCAAGAAAGTGGGGGGCAGAGTTCTCTTTCTCAGAGAAAGGGGACACTTTTTGTGTCCCGGCCCTAAGGCACTGTTCTCCCTGCTGCCTCCTGAAATTCCGCATGGATCAAGATTCCTCGCAGACCCAAGCTGCTACCGAGAAGGACCCTGGCTGCCCTTGCAGGGCCAAAACCCTCCTCCAAACTGACATCAAGAAAGTGGGGGGCAGAGTTCTCTTTCTCAGAGAAAAGGGATACTTTTTGTGTCCCGGCCCTAAGGCACTCTGCTCCCTGCTGCCTCTTCAAATTCCGTATGGATCAAGATTCCTCGCAGACACAAGCAGCAACCGACAAGGACCCTGGCTGCCCTTGCAGGGCCAAAACCCTCCTCCAAACTGACATCAAGAAAGTGGGGGGCAGACTTCTCTTTCTCAGAGAAAAGGGACACTTTTTGTGTCCCGGCCCTAAGGCACTCTGCTCCCTGCTTCCTCCTGAGAATCCGTATGGATCAAGATTCCTCGCAGACCAAGCTGCCACAATAAATCGCCCTGGCTGCCCTTGCAGGGCCAAAACCCTCCTCCAAACTGACATCAAGAAACTGGGGGGCAGAGTCCTTTATCTCAGAGGAAAGGGACACTTTTTGTGTCCGACCCTAAGGCACTGTGCTCCCTGCTTCCTCCTGAGAATCCGTATGGATTAAGATTCCACGCAGACCCAAGCTGCACCGGACAAGGACCCTGGCTGCCTTTGAAGGGCCAAAACCCTCCTCCAAACTGACATCAAGAAACTGGGGGGCAGAGTTCTCTTTCTCAGAGGAAAGGGACACTTTTTGTGTCCCGGCCCTAAGGCACTCTGCTCCCTGCTTCCTCCTGAGAATACGTATGGATCAAGATTCCTCGCAGACCCAAGCTGCCACCGACAAGGACCCTGGCTGCCCTTGCAGGGCCAAAACCCTCCTCCAAACTGACATCAAGAAAGTGGGTTGCAGGCTTCTCTTTCTCAGAGAAAAGGGACACTTTTTGTGTCCCGGCCCTAAGGCACTGTGCTCCCGGAAGTCACCTGAAATTCCGCACAGATCAAGATCCTTCACAGACCCAAGTTGCCATCAACTAGAACTCTGGCTGCAATTGTAGGTCTGAATTCCTTCTAAAAACTGGCATCATGAATCTGGGAGACTGAGTTTTCTTTCACGTGGAAAAGTGCCATCATTTGTATCGTAGTCCCAATGTCTGGGAGTCGACAGCCGCCTCTTCAAATTCCGCATGGATCAAGATCCATCACAGACGCAAGCTGCCACCGAGAAGGACCCTGGCTGCCCTTGCAGGGCCAAAAGCCTCCTCCAAACTGACATCAAGAAAGTGGGGGGCAGAGTTCTCTTTCTCAGAGAAAAGGGACACTTTTTGTGTCCCGGCCATAAGGCACTCTGCTCCCGGAAGCCAGCTGAAATGCCGCACGGATCAAGATCCTTCCCAGACCCAAGTTGCTATCAACCAGAACTCTGGTTGCAATTGTAGGGCTAAATGCCTCCTAAAAACAGGCATCATGGATCTGGAGGACTGAGTTTCCTTTCACATGGAAAAGCGCCATTGGTTGTATTGAAGGCCCCATATCTTGGAGTCGACAGCCGCATGCTGAAATTCAGCATGGATTAAGATTCCTCGCAGACCCAAGGTGCCACCGAGAAGGACCCTGGCTGCCCTTGCAGGGCCAAAACCCTCCTCCAAACTGACATGAAGAAAGTGGGAGGCAGAGTTCTCTTTCTCAGAGAAAAGGGACATTTTTTGTGTCCCGGTCCGAAGGCACTGTGCTCCCGGACGCCACCTGAAATTCCGTATGGATCAAGATCCTTCCCAGATGCAAGCTGCCATCAACTAGAACTCTGGCTGCAATTGTAGGGCTAATTGCCTCCTAAAAACTGGCATCATGGATTTGGGAGACTGAGTTTTCTTTCACGTGGATAAGTGCCATCATTTGTATCGTAGGCCCGATGTCTGGGAGTCGACAGCCGCCTCTTCAAAATCCGCATGGAGGAAGATCCCTCACAGACCCAAGCTGCCACCGACAAGGACCCTGGCTGCCCTTGCAGGGCCAAAACCCTCCTCCAAACTGACATCAAGAAAGTGGGGGGCAGAGTTCTCTTTCTCAGAGAAAAGGGACACTTTTTGTGTCCCGGCCCGAAGGCACTGTTCTCCCGGACGCCACCTGAAATTCATTATGGATCAAGATACTTCCGAGACCCAAGCTGCCATCAACTAGAACTCTGGCTGCAATTGTAGGGCTAAATGCCTCCATAAAACTTGGATCATGGATTTGGGAGACTGAGTTTTCTTTCACGTGGATAAGTTCAATCATTTCTATCGTAGGCCCCATGTCTGGGAGTCGACAGCCGCCTCTTCAAAATCCGCAAGGAGCAAGATCCCTCACAGACCCAAGCTGCCACCGACTAGGACACCCGCTGAACTTGCAGGGCCAAAACCCTCCTCCAAACTGACATCAAGAAAGTGGGGGGCAGAGTTCTCTTTCTCAGAGGAAAGGGACACTTTTTTGTGTCCCGGTCTGAAGGCACTGTGCTCCCGGACCCCACCTGAATTTCCGTATGGATCAAGATCCTTCCCAGACCAAAGCTGCCATCAACTAGAACTCTTGCTGCAATTGTAGGGCTAAATGCCTCCTTTAAACTGGCATCATGGATCTGGGGGACTGAGTTTTCTTTCACGTGGATAAGTTCCATCATTTCTATCGTAGGCCCCATGTCTCGGAGTCGACAGCCGCCTCTTCAATTCCGCATTAAGCAAGATCCCTCACAGACCCAAACTGCCACCGACAAGGACCCTGGCTGCCCTTGCAGGGCCAAAACCCTCCTCCAAACTGACATCAAGAAAGTGGGGGGCAGAGTTCTCTTTCTCAGAGGAAAGGGACACTTTTTGTTTCTTGGCCCTCAGGCACTCTGCTCCCTGCTGCCTCTTCAAATTCGTATGGATCAAGATACCTTGCAGACCCAAGCTGCCACCGACTAGGACCCTGGCTGCCCTTGAAGGGCCAAAACCCTCCTCTAAATTGACATCAAGAAACTGGGGGGCAGAGCTTTCTTTCTCAGAGAAAAGGGACACTTTTTGTATCCCAGCCCTAAGGCACTCTGCTCC
>JAVTVJ010006663.1:0-18780 GCA_034509425.1 Eopsaltria australis
TTTCTTTCACATGGAAATGCCCCATTGTTTGTATCGAAGGCCCCATGTCTGGGAGTTGACAGCCGCATGCTGAAATTCCGCACAGATTAAGATTCCTCGCAGACCCAAGCTGCCACCAAAAAGGACACTGACTGCCGTAGCCGGGCCAAAACCCTCCTCCAAACTGACATCAAGAAACTGGGGGGCAGAGTTCTCTTTCTCAAAGCAAAGGGACACTTTTTGTGTCCCGGCCCTAAGGCACTGTGCTCCCTGCTTCCTCCTGATATTCCATTTGGAGCAAGATGCCTCGCAGACCCTAGCTGCCACCGACTAGGACCCTGGCTGCCCTTGCAGGGCTAAAAAACCCTCCTCCAAACTGACATCAAGAAACTGGGGGACAGAGTTCTCTTTCTCAGAGAAAAGGGACACTTTTTGTGTCCCAGCCCTTAGGCACTGTGCTCCCAGACGCCACCTGAAATGCCGCATGGATCAAGGATCCTTCCCAGACCCAAGCTGCCATCAACTAGAACTCTGGCTGCAATTGTCAGGGCTAAAGCCTCCTAAAAAACTGCTGCATCATGAATCTGCGGGACTTGCCAGTTTTCTTTCACAAAATGGAAAAAAGCAGCCATTGTTTGCAACGAAGGGCCACCATATCTGGGGAGCTTGAACAGCCGCATGCTAAATTCCGCATGGATTAAGATTCCTCCAAGACCCAAGCTGCCCACCGACAAGGACCCTAGCTGCCCTTTGCGGCCAAACCGCTCCTCCAAACTGACATCAGAAACTGGGCGGGCCAGAGCTCATCTTTCTCAGAGAAAGGACGCTTTTTTTGTCGTGGCCCAAGGCACTCTGCTCTGAGACGCCACCATAAAATTCCCATGGATCAAATTATTCGCTGACACAAGCTGCCATCAACCAGGACCTCTGGTTGCATTTGTAGCGGCTAAAACCCTCCAAACCAAACGACATCATGAAATCTGGGGCGCCTAAGTTTGCTTTGACGAGGAAAAGTACCATCATTTGTATCGTAGGCCCCATGTCTGGGAGTCGACAGCCGCCTCTTCAAAATTCGCATGGAGCAAGATCCCTCCATGACCCAAGCTGCCACCGAGAAGGACCCTGGCTGCCCTTGCAGGGCCAAAACCCTCCTCCAAACTGACATCAAGAAAGGGGGGCCAGAGTTCTCTTTCTCAGAGAAAAGGGAGACTTTTTGTGTCCCGGCCCTAAGGCACTGTGCTCCCGGATGCCTCCTGAAATTCCGTATGGATCAAGATCCTTCCCAGGCACCCAAGCTGCCATCAACTAGAACTCTGGCGGCAATTGTAAGGTCTAAAGCCTCCTAAAAACTGGCATATGGATCTGGGGACTTGAGTTTTCTTTCACATGGAAATGGCCCCATTGTTTGTATCGAAGCCCCATGTCTGGGAGTTGACAGCCCCATGCTGAAATTCCACATGGAGGAAGATCCATCACAGACCCAAGCTACCACCGACAAGGACCCTGGCTGCCCTTGCAGGGCCAAAACCCTCCTCCAAACTGACATCAAGAAACTGGGGGGCAGAGTTCTCTTTCACAGAGAAAAGGGAAACTTTTTGTTTCCCGGCCCTAAGGCACTGTGCTCCCTGCTGCCTTCTGAAATTACGTATGGATTAAGATTCCTCACAGACCCAAGCTGCCACCGACTAGGACTCTGGCTGCCCTTGCAGGGCCAAAACCCTCCTCCAAACTGACATCAAGAAACTGGGGGGCAGAGCTCTCTTTCTCAGAGCAAAGGGACACTTTTTCTGTCCCGGCCCTAAGGCACTGTGCTCCCGGACGCCACCTGAAATTCCGTATGGATCAAGATTATTCGCTGACGCAAGCTGCCATCCACCAGGACTCTGGTTGCATTTGTACGGCTAAAACCATCCACCAAACCGATATCATGAAACTGGGGCCTAGTTTTCTTTCACGTGGAAAAGTGCCATCAATTTGTCATCGTAGGCCCATATGTCAGGGAGTCGACTGCCGCCTCTTCAAATTCTGTTTTTACATGGAACAAGATTCCTCGCAGACCCAAGCTGCCGCCAAAAAGGCGACACTGGACTGCCCTTGCAGGGGCCAAAAACCGTCCTCCAAACTGAACATCAGAAAACTGGGGGCAGAGTTCTCTTTCTCAAAGCAAAGGGACACTTTTTGTGTCCCGGCCCTAAGGCACTCTGCTCCCGGACGACACCTGAAAGTCCGTATGCATCAAGATTATTCGCTGATGCAAGCTGCCATGCACCAGGACTCTGGTTGCATTTGTAGGGCTAAAACCCTCCACCAAACACACATCATGAATCTGGGGGCCTAAGAGTTCTTTCACGTGGAAAAGTGCCATCATTTGTATCGTAGGCCCCATGTCAGGGAGTCGACTGCCGCCTCTTCAAATTCTGCATGGAGCAAGATTCCTCACAGACCCAAGCTGCCACCAAAAGGGACACTGACTGCCCTTGCAGGGCCAAATCCGTCCTCCAAACTGACATCAAGAAACTGGGGGGCAGAGTTCTCTTTCTCAAAGCAAAGGGACACTTTTTGTGTCCCGGCCCTAAGGCACTCTGCTCCCGGACGCCACCTGAAATTCCGTATGGATCAAGATAATTCGCTGACGCAAGCTGCCATCAACCTGGATTCTGGTTGCATTTGTAGGGCTAAAACCCTCCAACAAACAGACATCATGAATCTGGGGGCCTAAGTTTTCTTTCACGTGGATAAGTGCCGTCATTTGTATGGTAGGCCCCCTGTCTGGGAGTCGACTGCCGCCTCTTCAAATTCCGCATGGAGCAAGATCCCTCACAGACCCAAGCTGCCACCGACTAGGACCCCAGCTGCCCTTGCAGAGGCAAAACCCTCCTCCAACCTGACATCAAGAAACTGGTGGACAGAGCTCTCTTTCTCAGAGAAAAGGGACACTTCTTGTGTCCCAGCCCTAAGGACCTGTGCTACCGGACGCCACCTGAAATGCCACATGGTTCAAGATCCTTCCCAGACCCAAGCTGCCATCAACTAGAACTCTGGCTGCAATTGTAGGGCTAAATGCCTCCTAAAACCTGGCATCATGCATCTGGGGACTGAGTTTTCTTTCACGTGGAAATGCGTCATTGTTTG
Organism: Eopsaltria australis; assembly: GCA_034509425.1. Classification (NCBI taxonomy): domain Eukaryota; kingdom Metazoa; phylum Chordata; class Aves; order Passeriformes; family Petroicidae; genus Eopsaltria; species Eopsaltria australis. The sequence continues at coordinate 3,112 of JAVTVJ010006663.1, forward strand.
CATCAAAGGCCACATATCTGGGAGTTGTCTGCGTCATGCTGAAATTCCGCACAGATTAAGATTCCTCGCAGACCCAAGCTGCCACCAAAAAGGACACTGACTGCCCTAGCAGGGCCAAAACCATCCTCCAAACTGACATCAAGAAACTGGGGGGCAGAGTTCTCTTTCTCAAAGCAAAGGGACACTTTTTGTGTCCCGGCCCTAAGGCACTCTGCTCCCTGCTTCCTCCTGATATTCCATTTGGAGCAAGATGCCTCGCAGACCCTAGCTGCCACCGACTAGGACCCTGGCTGCCCTTGCAGGGCTAAAACCCTCCTCCAAACTGACATCAAGAAACTGGGGGACAGAGTTCTCTTTCTCAGGGAAAAGGGACACTTTTTGTGTCCCAGCCCTTAGGCACTGTGCTCCCAGACGACACCTGAAATGCCGCATGGATCAAGATCCTTCCCAGACCCAAGCTGCCATCAACTAGAACTCTGGCTGCAATTGTAGGGCTAAATGCCTCCTAAAAACTGGCATCATGCATCTGGGGAACAGATTTTTCTTTCACATGGAAATGCGCCATTGTTTGCATCGAAGGCCACATATCTGGGAGTTGACAGCCGCATGCTGAAATTCCGCATGGATTAAGATTCCTCATAGACCCAAGCTGCCACCGACAAGGACCCTGGCTGCCCTTGCAGGGCCAAAACCCTCCTCCAAACTGACATCAAGAAACTGGGGGGCAGAGTTCTCTTTCTCAGAGAAAAGGGACGCTTTTTTTGTCGTGGCCCTAAGGCACTGTGCTCTGAGACGCCACCTAAAATTCCCTATGGATCAAGATTATTCGCTGACACAAGCTGCCATCAACCAGGACTCTGGTTGCATTTGTAGGGCTAAAACCCTCCACCCAACCGACATCATGAATCTGGGGGCCTAAGTTTTCTTTCACGTGGAAAAGTGCCATCATATGTATCGTAGGCCCCCTGTCTGGGAGTCGACTGCCGCCTCTTCAAAACCGCATGGAGCAAGATCCCTCAACAGGCCCAAGCTGCACCCGACTAGACCCTGGCTTCCCTCTGCAGGGCCAAACCCTCCTCCAAAACATGAATACAAGAAACTGCGGGGCAGAGTTCTCTTTCTCAGTAGAAAAAGGGAGACACTTTTTGTGTGTCCCGGCCGCCTAAGGCATCTGCTTCTACCGGATGCCACCTGAAATGCCACATGGTTCAAGATCCTTCCCAGACCCAAGCTGCCATCAACTAGAACTCTGGCTGCAATTGTAAGGCTAAATGCCTCCTAAAAACTGGCATCATGGATCTGGGGGACTGAGTTTTCTTTCACATGGAAATGCCCCATTGTTTGTATCGAAGGCCCCATGTCTGGGAGTTGACAGCCGCATGCTGAAATTCCGCACGGATTAAGATTGCTCGCAGACCCAAGCTGCCACGAAAAAGGACCCTGGCTGCCCTTGCAGGGCCAAAACCCTCCTCCAAACTGACATCAGGAAACTGGGGGGCAGAGTTACTCTTTCACAGAGAAAGGGAAACTTTTTGTTTCCCGGCCTAAGGCACTGTGCTCCCTGCTGCCTTCTGAAATACGTATGGTTAAGATGTCCTCACCAGACCCCAACTGCCCACCGACTAGGACTCTGGCTGCCTTGCAGGGCCAAAACCCTCCTCCAAACTGACATCAAGAAACTGGGGGGCAGAGTTCTCTTTCTCAGAGAAAAGGGACACTTTTTGTGTCCCGGCCCTAAGGCATTCGGCTCCCTGCTGCCTCCTGAAAATTTGTATGGATCAAGATTATTCGCAGACGCAAGCTGCCATCAACCAGGACTCTGGTTGCATTTGTAGGGCTAAAACCCTCAACCAAACCGACATCATGAATCTGGGGGCCTAAGTTTTCTTTCACGTGGAAAAGTGCCATCATTTGTATCGTAGGCCCTATGTCAGGGAGTCGACTGCCGCCTCTTCAAATTCTGCATGGAACAAGATTCCTCGCAGACCCAAGCTGCCGCCAAAAGGGACACTGACTGCCCTTGCAGGGCCAAAGCCGTCCTCCAAACTGACATCAAGAAACTGGGGGGCAGAGTTCTCTTTCTCAAAGCAAAGGGACACTTTTTGTGTCCCGGCCCTAAGGCACTCTGCTCCCGGACGACACCTGAAATTCCGTATGCATCAAGATTATTCGCTGATGCAAGCTGCCATGCACCAGGACTCTGGTTGCATTTGTAGGGCTAAAACCCTCCACCAAACACACATCATGAATCTGGGGGCCTAAGAGTTCTTTCACGTGGAAAAGTGCCAGTCATTGTAATCGTAGGGCCCTATGTCAGGCGAGTCGACTAGCCGCCTCTTCAAATTCCGCATGAGCAAGATTCCTAAACAAAGGACCCAGCTAGCACCAAAAAGGACAGCTGACGCCCTTGCAGGGCAATATTCCGTCCTCCAAACTACATCAAGAAACTAGGGGGCAGAGTTCTCTTTCTCAGAGAAAAGGGACACTTTTTGTGTCCTGGCCCTAAGGCACTGTGCTCGCGGACGCCACCTGAAATTCCGTATGGATCAAGATTATACGCTGACGCAAGCTGCTACCAACCACGACTCTGGTTGCATTTGTAGGGCAAAACCCCTCCACAAAACAGACATCATGAATCTGGGGGCCTCAGTTTTCTTTCACGTGGAGAAGTGCCATCATTTGTATCGTAGGCTCCATGTCTAGGAGTCGACTGCCGCCTCTTCAAAATCCGCATGGAGCAAGATCCCTCACAGACCCAAGGTGCCACCGACTAGGACCCTGGCTGCCCTTGCAGGGCCAAAACCCTCCTCCAAACTGACATCAAGAAAGTGGGGGGCAGAGTTCTCTTTCTCAGAGAAAAGGACACTTCTTGTGTCCCGGCCCTAAGACCTGTTTGCTTACCGGACGCCACCTGAATTGGCCAACATGGTTCAAGATCCTTCCCAGACCAAGCTGCCATCAAAACTAGTAACTCTGGCTGCCAATTGTAAGGCCTAAATGCTCCTAAAAACTGCATCATGGATCTGGTGGGACTGCAGTTTTCTTTCAAATGGACAAGCTCCATTGTTTTTATCGAAGGCCCCGTGTCTAGGAGTGGACAGCCGCATGCTGAACTTCCGCATGGATTAAGATTCCTCGCAGACCCAAGCTGCCACCAAGAAGGACCCTGGCTGCCCTTGCAGGGCCAAAACCCTCCTCCAAACTGACATCAAGAAACTGGGGGGCAGAGTTCTCTTTCTCAAAGCAAAGGGACACTTTTTGTGTCCCGGCCCTAAGGCACTGTGCTCCCTGCTTCCTCCTGATATTCCATTTGGAGCAAGATGCCTCGCAGACCCTAGCTGCCACCGACTAGGACCCTGGCTTCCCTTGCAGGGCTAAAACCCTCCTCCAAACTGACATCAAGAAACTGGGGGACAGAGTTCTCTTTCTCAGAGAAAAGGGACACTTTTTGTGTCCCAGCCCTTAGGCACTGTGCTCCCAGACGCCACCTGAAATGCCGCATGGATCAAGATTATTCGCTGACACAAGCTGCCATCAACCAGGACTCTGGTTGCATTTGTAGGGCTAAAACCCTCCAACAAACAGACATCATGAATCTGGGGGCCTAAGTTTTCTTTCACGTGGATAAGTGCCATCATTTGTATCGTAGGCCCCATGTCAGGGAGTCGACTGCCGCCTCTTCAAATTCCACATGGAGCAAGATCCCTCACAGGCCCAAGCTGCCACCGAAAAGGACCCCGGCTGCCCTTGCAGGGCCAAAACCCTCCTCCAAACTGACATCAAAAAACTGGGGGGCAGAGTTCTCTTTCTCAAAGCAAAGGGACACTTTTTGTGTCCCGGCCCTAAGGCACTGTGCTACCGGATGACACCTGAAATGCCACATGGTTCAAGATCCTTCCCAGACCCAAGCTGCCATCAACTAGAACTCTGGCTGCAATTGTAAGGCTAAATGCCTCCTAAAAACTGGGATCATGGATCTGGGGGACTGAGATTTCTTTCACATGGAAATGCCCCATTGTTTGTATCGAAGGCCCCATGTCTGGGAGTGGACAGCCGCATGCTGAAATTCCGCACAGATTAAGATTCCTCGCAGACCCAAGCTGCCACCGACAAGGACCCTGACTGCCCTTGCCGGGCCAAAACCCTCCTCCAAACTGACATCAAGAAACTGGGGGGCAGAGTTCTCTTTCACAGAGAAAAGGGAAACTTTTTGTGTCCCGGCCCTAAGGCACTGTGCTTCCTGCTGCCTCCTGAAATTACGTATGGATCAAGATTCCTCACAGACCCAAGCTGCCACCGACTAGGACTCTGGCTGCCCTTGCAGGGCCAAAACCCTCCTCCAAACTGACATCAAGAAACTGGGGGGCAGAGTTCTCTTTCTCAGAGAAAAGGGACACTTTTTGTGTCCCGGCCCTAAGGCATTCGGCTCCCTGCTGCCTCCTGAAAATTTGTATGGATCAAGATTATTCGCAGACGCAAGCTGCCATGCACCAGGACTCTGGTTGCATTTGTAGGGCTAAAACCCTCCACCAAACCGACATCATGAATCTGGAGGCCTAAGTTTTCTTTCACGTGGAAAAGTGCCATCATATGTATCGTAGGCCCCCTGTCTGGGAGTCGACTGCCGCCTCTTCAAATTCCGCATGGAGCAAGATCCATCACAGACCCAAGCTGCTACCGACAAGGACCCTGGCTGCCCTTGCAGGGCCAAAACCCTCCTCCAAACTGACATCAGAAAACTGGGGGGCAGAGTTCTCTTTCTCAGAGAAAAGGGACACTTTTTGTGTCCCGGCCCTAAGGCACTGTGCTCCCGGACGCCACCTGAAATTCCGTATGGATCAAGATTCCTCGCAGACCAAGCCTGCCACCAACAAGGACCCTGGCTGCCCTTGCAGGGCCAAAACCCTCCTCCAAACTGACATCAAGAAAGTGGGGGGCAGAGTTCTCTTTCTCAGAGAAAAGGGACAATTTTTGTGTCCCGGCCCTAAGGCACTCTGCTCCCGGACGCCACCTGAAATTCCGTATGGATCAAGATAATTCGCTGACGCAAGCTGCCATGCACCAGGACTCTGGTTGCATTTGTAGGGCTAAAACCCTCCACCAAACAGACATCATGAATCTGGGGGCCTAAGTTTTCTTTCACGTGGAAAAGTGCCATCATTTGTATCGTCGGCCCCATGTCAGGGAATCGACTGCCGCCTCTTCAAATTCTGCATGGAGCAAGATTCCTCGCAGACCCAAGCTGCCACCAAAAGGGACACTGGCTGCCCTTGCAGGGCCAAAACCCTCCTCCAAACTGACATCAAGAAACTGGGGGGCAGAGTTCTCTTTCTCAGAGAAAAGGGACACTTTTTGTGTCCCGGCCCTAAGGCACTGTGCTACCGGATGCATCCTGAAATGCCACACAGTTCAAGATCCTTCCCAGACCCAAGCTGCCATCAACTAGAACTCTGGCTGCAATTGTAAGGCTAAATGCCTCCTAAAAACTGGCATCATGGATCTGGGGGACTGAGTTTTCTTTCACATGGAAACGCCCCATTGTTTGTATCGAAGGCCCCATGTCTGGGAGTTGACAGCCGCATGCTGAAATTCCGCACAGATTAAGATTCCTCGCAGACCCAAGCTGCCACCAAAAAGGACACTGACTGCCGTAGCAGGGCCAAAACCGTCCTCCAAACTGACATCAAGAAACTGGGGGGCAGAGTTCTCTTTCTCAAAGCAAAGGGACACTTTTTGTGTCCCGGCCCTAAGGCACTGTGCTCCCTGCTTCCTCCTGAAATTCTGTATGTATCAAGATGTCTCGCAGACCCTAGCTGCCACCGACTAGGACCCTGGCTGCCCTTGCAGGGCCAAAACCCTCCTCCAAACTGACATCAAGAAACTGGAGGACAGAGTTCTCTTTCTCAGAGAAAAGGGACACTTCTTGTGTCCCAGCCCTAAGGACCTGTGCTACCGGACGCCACCTGAAATGCCACATGGTTCAAGATCCTTCCCAGACCCAAGCTGCCATCAACTAGAACTCTGGCTGCAATTGTAAGGCTAAATGCCTCCTAAAAACGGGCATCATGGATCTGGGGGACTGAGTTTTCTTTCACATGGAAATGCCCCATTGTTTGTATCGAAGGCCCCATGTCTGGGAGTTGACAGCCGCATGCTGAAATTCCGCACAGATTAAGATTCCTCGCAGACCCAAGCTGCCACCAAAAAGGACACTGACTGCCGTAGCAGGGCCAAAACCCTCCTCCAAACTGACATCAAGAAACTGGGGGGCAGAGTTCTCTTTCTCAAAGCAAAGGGACACTTTTTGTGTACCGGCCCTAAGGCACTGTGCTCCCTGCTTCCTCCTGATATTCCATTTGGAGCAAGATGCCTTGCAGACCCTAGCTGCCACCGACTAGGACCCTGGCTGCCCTTGCAGGGCTAAAACCCTCCTCCAAACTGACATCAAGAAACTGGGGGACAGAGTTCTCTTTCTCAGAGAAAAGGGACACTTTTTGTGTCCCGGCCCTAAGGCACTGTGCTCTGAGACGCCACCTAAAATTCCCTATGGATCAAGATTATTCGCTGACGCAAGCTGCCATCAACCAGGACTGTGGTTGCATTTGTAGGGCTAAAACCCTCCACCAAACCGGCATCATGAATCTGGGGGCCTAAGTTCTCTTTCACGTGGAAAAGTGCCATCATTTGTATCATAGGCCCCCTGTCTGGGAGTCGACTGCCGCCTCTTCAAATTCTGCATGGAGCAAGATCCCTCACAGGTCCAAGCTGCCACCGACTAGGACCCTGGCTGCCCTTGCAGGGCCAAAACCGTCCTCCAAACTGATATCAAGAAACTGGGGGGCAGAGTTCTCTTTCTCAGAGAAAAGGGACACATTTTGTGTCCCGGCCCTAAGGCACTGTGCTCCCGGACGCCAGCCTGAAATAGCCGCAAAATCCTTCCCAGACCCAAGCTTCCATCAACTAGAACTCTGGCTGCAATTGTAGGGCTAAATGCCTCCTAAAAACTGGCATCATGCATCTGGGGGACTGAGTTTTCTTTCACATGGAAAAGAGCCATTGTTTGAATGGAAGGCCGCATATCTTGGAGTTGACTGCTGCTTGCTGAAATTCCGCACAGATTAAGATTCCTCGCAGACACATGCTGCCACAGACAAGGACACTGACTGCCCTTGCAGGGCCAAAACCCTCCTCCAAACTGACATCAAGAAACCGGGGGGCAGAGTTCTCTTTCTCAGAGAACAAGGACACTTTTTGTGTCTCGGTCCTAAGGCACTGTACTCCCGGACACCACCTGAAATTCCGTATGAATCAAGATTATTCGCTGACGTAAGCTGCCATCAACCAGGACTCTGGTTGCATTTGTAGGGCTAAAACCCTCCACCAAACCGACATCATGAATCTGGGGGCCTAAGTTTTCTTTCACGTGGAAAAGTGCCATCATTTGTATCGTAGGCCCCATGTCAGGGAGTCGACTGCCGCCTCTATAAATTCCACATGCAGTAAGATCCCTCACTGACGCAGGCTGCCACCGACTAGGACCCTGGCTGCCCTTGCAGGGCCAAAACCCTCCTCCAAACTGACATCAAGAAAGTGGGGGGCAGAGTTCTCTTTCTCAGAGAAAAGGGACACTTTTTGTGTCCCGGCCCTGAGGCACTGTGCTCCCAGACGCCACCTGAAATGCCGCATGGATCAAGATCCTTCCCAGACCCAGAACGCCATCGACTAGAACTCTGGCTGCAATTGTAGGGCTAAATGCCTCCTAAAAACTGGCATCATGGATCTGGGGGACTGAGTTTTCTTTCACTTGGAAAAGCGCCATTGTTTGTATCGAAGGCCACATATCTGGGAGTTGACTGCCGACTCTTCAAATTCTGCATGGATTAAGATTCCTCGCAGACCCAAGCTGCCACCGACAAGGGCCCTGGCTGCCCTTGCAGGGCCAAACCCTCCTCCAAACTGACATCAATAAACTGGGGGGCAGAGTTCTCTTTCTCAGAGGAAAGGGACACTTTTTGTTTCTCGGCCCTAAGGCACTGTGCTCCCTGCTGCCTCCCGAAATTCCTTATGGATCAAGATTCCTCGCAGACCCAAGCTGCCATCGACAAGGACACGGTCTGCCCTTCCAGGGCCAAACCCTCCTCCAAACTGACATCAAGAAACTGGGGGACAGAGTTCTCTTTCTCAGAGAACAGGGACACTTTTTGTGTCCCGGCCCTAAGGCACTGTGCTCCCTGCTGACTCCTGAAATTCCGTATGGATCAAGATAATTCGCTGACGCAAACTGCCATCAACCAGGACTCTGGTTGCATTTGTAGGGCTAAAACCCTCCACCAAACAGACATCATGAATCTGGGGGCCTAAGTTTTCTTTCACGTGTAAAAATTGCCATCATTTGTATCGTAGGCCCCCTGTCTGGGAGTCGACTGCCGCCTCTTCAAATTCCGTATGGATCAAGATTCCTCGCAAACCCAAGCTGCCACCAAAAAGGACCCTGGCTGCCCTTGCAGGGCCAAAACCCTCCTCCAAACCGACATCAAGAAACTGGGGGGCAGAGTTCTCTTTCTCAGAGAAAAGGGACACTTTTTGTGTCCTGTCCCTAAGGCACTCTGCTCCCAGACGCCACGCGAATTTCCGTATGGATTAAGATTATTCGCTGACGCAAGCTGCCATCAACCAGGACTCTGGTTGCATTTGTAAGGACAAAACCCTCCACCAAACCGACATCATGAATCTGGGGGCCTAAGTTTTCTTTCACGTGGAAAAGTGCCATCATTTGTATCGTAGGCCCCCTGTCTGGGAGTCGACTGCCTCCTCTTCAAATTCCGCATGGAGCAAGATCCCTCAAAGACCCAAGCTGCCACCGAGAAGGACCCTGGCTCCACTTGCAGGGCCAAAACCCTCCTCCAAACTGACATCAAAAAACTGGGGGGCAGAGTTCTCTTTCTCAGAGAAAAGGGACACTTCTTGTGTCCTGTCCCTAAGGCACTCTTCTCCCGGACGCCACCTGAAATGCCACATGGATCAAGATCCTTCCCAGACCCAAGCTGCCATCAGCTAGAACTCGAACTGCAATTGTAAGGCTAAATGCCTCCTAAAAACTGGCATAACGGATCTGGTGATCTAAGTTTTCTTTCACATGGGAAAGCGCCATTGTTTGTATCGAAGGCCACATGTCTGGGAGTTTACAGCCGCTTAGGAAATTCCGCATGGATTAAGATTCCTCGCAGACCCAAGCTGCCACAAAAAGGACACTGACGGCCCTTGCAGGGCCAAAACCCTCCTCCAAACTGACATCAACAAACTGGGGGACAGAGTTCTCTTTCTCAGAGAAAAGGGACACTTTTTGTGTCCCGGCCCTAAGGCACTCTGCTCCCGGACGACACCTGGAATGCCACATGGATGAAGATCCTTCCCAGACCCTAGCTGCCACCAACTAGAACTCTGGCTGCAATTGTAGGGCTAAATGCCTCCTAAAAACTGGCATCATGCATCTGGGGGAATGAGTTTTCTTTCACTTGGAAAAGCGATATTGTTTGTATCGAAGGCCACATATCTGGGAGTTGACAGCCGCATGCTGAAATTCCGCATGGATTAAGATTCCTCACAGACGCAATCTGCCACCAACAAGGACCTTGGCTGCCCTAGCAGGGCCAAAACCCTCCTCCAAACTGACATCAAGAAAGTGGGGGACAGAGCTCTCTTTCTCAGAGAAAAGGACACATTTTGTGTCCCGGCCCTAAGGCACTGTGCTCCCTGCTGCCTACTGAAATTCCGTATGGAGCAAGATTCCTCACAGACGCAAGCTTCCACCGACTAGGACACTGGCTGCCCTTGCAGGGCCAAAACCGTCCTCCAAACTGACATCAAAAAACTGGGGGGCAGAGTTCTCTTTCTCAGAGAAAAGGGACACTTTTTGTGTCCCGGCCCTAAGGCACTGTGCTCCCGGATGCCACTTGAAATACCGCACGGATCAAGATCCTTCCCAGACCCAAGCTGCCATCAACTAGAACTCTGGCTGCAATTGTAGGGCTAAATGCCTCCTAAAAACTGGCATCATGGATCTGGGGGACTGAGTTTTCTTTCACATGGAAAAGCGCCATCGTTTGTATCGGAGGCCCCATGTCTGGGAGTTGACAGCCGCTGCGGAAATTCCGCACAGATTAAGATTCCTCGCAGACCCAAGCTGACACCAAAAGGGACACTGACTGCCCTTGCAGGGCCAAAACCCTCCTCCAAACTGACATCAAGAAACTGGGGGGCAGAGTTCTCTTTCTCAGAGAAAAGGGACACTTTTTGTGTCCCGGCCCTAAGGCACTGTGCTCCCGGACGCCACCTGAAATTCCGTATGGATCAAGATTATTCGCTGACGCAAGCTGCCATCAACCAGGACTCTGGTTGCATTTGTAGGGCTAAAACCCTCCACCAAACCGACATCATGAATCTGGGGGCCTAAGTTTTCTTTCCACGTGGAAAAGTGCCATCATTGTATCGTAGGCCCCTGTCTGGGAGTGCGACTGTCCGCCTCTCAAATTCTTTGGCATGAGCAAGATCCCTCAACAGACACAAGCTGCCACGGACAAGGACCCTGGCTGCCCTTGCAGGGCCAAAACCGTCCTCCAAACTGACATCAAGAAACTGGGGGGCAGAGTTCTCTTTCTCAAAGCAAAGGGACACTTTTTGTGTCCCAGCCCTAAGGCACTGTGCTCCCAGAGGCCGCCTGAAATGCTGCATGGATCAAGATCCTTCCCAGACCCAAGCTGCCATCAACTAGAACGCTGGCTGCAGTTGTAGGGCTAAATGCCTCCTAAAAACGGGCATCATGGATCTGGGGGACTGAGTTTTCTTTCACATGGAAAAGCGCCATTGTTTGAATCGAAGGCACATATCTGGGAGTTGACAGCCACAAGCTGAAATTCCGCATGGATTAAGATTCCTCGCAGACCCAAGCTGCCACCAAGAAGGACCCTGGCTGCCCTTGCAGAGCCAAAACCCTCCTCCAAACTGACATCAAGAAACTGGTTGGCAGAATTCTCTTTCTCAGAGAAAAGGGACACTTTTTGTGTCCCGGCCCTAAGGCACTGTGCTCCCTGCTTCCTCCTGAAATTCCGTATGGATCAAGATTCCTCGCAGACCCAAGCTGCCACCGACAAGAACACTGGCTGCCCTTGCAGGGCCAAAACCCTCCTCCAAACTGACATCAAGAAACTGGGGGGCAGAGCTCTCTTTCTCAGAGAAAAGGACGCTTTTTTTGTCGTGGCCCTAAGGCACTGTGCTCCCTGCTTCCTCCTGATCTTCCGTATGGATCAAGATTATTCGCTGACGCAAGCTGCCATCAACCAGGACTCTGGTTGCATTTGTAGGGCTAAAACCCTCCACCAAATCGGCATCATGAATCTGGGGGCCTAAGTTTTCTTTCACGTGGAAAAGTGCCATCATTTGTATCGTAGGCCCCCTGTCTGGGAGTCGACTGCCTCCTCTTCAAAGTCCGCATGGAGCAAGATCCCTCACAGACCCAAGCTGCCACCGACAAGGACCCTGGCTGCCCTTGCAGGGCCAAAAGCCTCCTCCAAACTGACATCAAGAAACTGGGTGGCAGAGTTCTCTTTCTCAGAGAAAAGGGACACTTTTTGTGTCCCGCCCTAAGGCACTCTGCTCCCTGCTGCCTCCTGAAAATTCGTATGCATCAAGATTGCTCGCAGACCCAAGCTGCCACAATAAAGAGCCCTGGCTGCCCTTGCAGGGCCAAAACCCTCCTCCAAACTGACATCAAGAAAGTGGGGGGCAGAGTTCTCTTTCTCAGCGAAAAGGGACAATTTTGTTTATCGGCCCTAAGGCACTCTGCTCCCTGCTTCCTCCTGAGAATCCGTATGGATCAAGATTCCTCGCAGACCCAAGCAGCCATCGACAAGGACCCTGGCTGCCCTAGCAGGGCCAAAAGCCTCCTCCAAACTGACATCAAGAAACTGGGGGGCAGAGTTCTCTTTCTCAGAGAAAAAAGGGACAATTTTTGTGTCCCGGCCTAAAGGCACTGTGCTCCCTGTTGCCTCTTCCAATTCCGTATGGATCAAGATTCCTCGCAGACCCAAGCTGCCACCGACAGGGACCCTGGCTGCCCTTGCAGGGCCAAAACCCTCCTCCAAACTGACATCAAGAAAGTGGGGGGCAGAGTTCTCTTTCTCAGAGAAACGTGATACTGTTTGTGTCCCGACCTAAGGCACTGTGCTCCCGGATGCCACCTAAAATGCCACCCGGATCAAGATCCTTCCAAGACCCAAGCTGCCATCACCTAGAACTCTGGCTGCAATTGTAGGGCTAAATGCCTCCTAAAAACTGGCATCGTGGATCTGGGAGACTGAGCTTTCTTTCATGTAGAAAAGTGCCATCATTTGTATCGTAGGCCCCATGTCTGGGAGTTGACAGCCCCATGCTGAAATACCGCATGGATTAAGATTCCTCGCAGACCCAAGCTTCCACCGACAAGGACCCTGGCTGCCCTTGCAGGGCCAAAACCCTCCTCCAAACTGACATCAAGAAACTGGGGGGCAGACTTCTCTTTCTCAGAGAAAAAGGGGCACTTTTTGTGTCCCGGCCCTAAGGCACTGTGCTCCCTGCTGCCTCCTGAAATTCCGTATGGATCAAGATTCCTCGCAGACCCAAGCTGCCACCGACTAGGACTTTGGCTGCCCTTGCAGGACCAAAACCCTCCTCCAAACTGACATCAAGAAACTGGGGGGCAGAGTTCTCTTTCTCAGAGAAAAGGGACACTTTTTGTGTCCCGGCCCTAAGGCATTCGGCTCCCTGCTGCCTCCCGAAAATTCGTATGGATCAAGATAATTCGCTGACGCAAGCTGCCATGCACCAGGACTCTGGTTGCATTTGTAGGGCTAAAACCCTCCACCAAACACACATCATGAATCTGGGGGCCTAAGTTTTCTTTCACGTGGAAAAGTGCCATCATTTGTATCGTAGGCCCCATGTCAGGGAATCGACTGCCGCCTCTTCAAATTCTGCATGGAGCAAGATTCCTCGCAGACCCAAGCTGCCACCAAAAGGGACACTGGCTGCCCTTGCAGGGCCAAAACCCTCCTCCAAACTGACATCAAGAAACTGGGGGGCAGAGTTCTCTTTCTCAAAGCAAAGGGACACTTTTGTGTCGCCGGCCCTAAGGCACTGTGCTAGACGCGGATGCATCCTGTAAGCCACACGGTTAAGATCCTTCCCAGACCCAAGCTGCCATCATATAGAACTCTGGCTGCAATTGTAGGGCTAAATGCCTCCTAAAAACTGGCATCATGCATCTGGGGGACTGAGTTTTCTTTCACATGGAAATGCCCCATTGTTTGTATCGAAGGCCCCATGTCTGGGAGTGGACAGCCGCATGCTGAAATTCCGCACAGATTAAGATTCCTCGCAGACCTAAGCTGCCACCAAAAAGGACACTGACTGCCCTTGCAGGGCCAAAACCGTCCTCCAAACTGACATCAAGAAACTGGGGGGCAGAGTTCTCTTTCTCAAAGCAAAGGGACACTTTTTGTGTCCCGGCCCTAAGGCACTGTGCTCCCTGCTTCCTCCTGAAATTCTGTATGTATCAAGATGTCTCGCAGACCCTAGCTGCCACCGACTAGGACCCTGGCTGCCCTTGCAGGGCCAAAACCCTCCTCCAAACTGACATCAAGAAACTGGAGGACAGAGTTCTCTTTCTCAGAGAAAAGGGACACTTCTTGTGTCCCAGCCCTAAGGACCTGTGCTACCGGACGCCACCTGAAATGCCACATGGTTCAAGATCCTTCCCAGACCCAAGCTGCCATCAACTAGAACTCTGGCTGCAATTGTAGGGCTAAATGCCTCCTAAAAACTGGCATCATGCATCTGGGGGACTGAGTTTTTCTTCACACGGAAATGCGCCATTGTTTGCATCGAAGGCCACATATCTGGGAGTTGACAGCCACAAGCTGAAATTCCGCATGGATTAAGATTCCTCGCAGACCCAAGCTGCCACCGACAAGGACCCTAGCTGCCCTTGCAGGGCCAAAACCCTCCTCCAAACTGACATCAAGAAACTGGGGGGCAGAGCTCTCTTTCTCAGAGAAAAGGGACGCTTTTTTTGTCGTGGCCCTAAGGCACTGTGCTCTGAGACGCCACCTAAAATAACCTTATGATCAAGAATTATTCCTGACGCAAGCTGCCCATGCAACCAGGACTCATGGTTGCATTTGTTAAAGGGCTAAAACCCTCCACCAAACAGACATCATGAATCTGGGGGCCTAAGTTTTCTTTCACGTGGAAAAGTGCCATCATTTGTATCGTAGGCCCCCTGTCTGGGAGTCGACTGCCGCCTCTTCAAATTCCGCACGGAGCAAGATCCCTCACAGAGGCAAGCTGCCACCGACAAGGACCCTGGCTGCCCTTGCAGGGCCAAAACCCTCCTGCAAACTGACATCAAGAAACTGGGGGGCAGAGTTCTCTTTCTCAGAGAAAAGGGACACTTTTTGTGTCCCGGACCTTAGGCACTGTGCTACCGGATGCCACCTGAAATGCCACATGGTTCAAGATTCCTTCCCAGTACCCAAGCTGCACACTAGAACTCTGGCTGCAATTGTAAGGCTAAATGCCTCGCTAAAAACTGGCATCATGCATCTGGGGGACTGAGTTTTCTTTCACATGGAAATGCCATTGTTTGCATCGAAGGCCACATATCTGGGAGTTGACAGCCGCATGCTGAAATTCCGCATGGATTAAGATTCCTCGCAGACCCAAGCTGCCACCAACAAGGACCCTGGCTGCCCTTGCAGGGCCAAAACCCTCCTCCAAACTGACATCAAGAAACTGGGGGGCAGAGTTCTCTTTCTCAGAGAAATGGGACGCTTTTTGTGTCTCCGCCCTAAGGCACTGTGCTCCTTGCTGCCTCCTGAAATTCCGTATGGATCAAGATGCCTTGCAGACCCAAGCTGCCACCGAGAAGGACCTTGGCTGCCCTTGCAGGGCCAAAACCCTCCTCCAAACTGACATCAAGAAAGTGGGGGGCAGAGTTCTCTATCTTAGAGAAAAGGAACACGTTTTGTGTCCCGGCCCTAAGGCACTGTGCTCCAGACGCCACCGAAATGCCGCATGGATCAAGATCCTTCCAGACCCAATGCTGCATCAACTAGAACTCTGGCTGGGCATTGTAGGGCTAAATCTCTCCTAAAAAACTGGCATTGCATGCATCTGGGGGACTGAGTTTTCTTTCACATGGAAAAGCGCCATTGTTTTGCATCGAAGGCCACATATCTGGGAGTTGACAGCCGCATGCTGAAATTCCGCATGGATTAAGATTCCTCGCAGACCCAAGCTGCCACCGACAGGGACCCTGGCTGCCCTTGTAGGGCCAAACCCTCCTCCAAACTGACATCAAGAAACTGGGGGGCAGAGTTCTCTTTCTCAGAGAAAAGGGACACTTTTTGTGTCCCGGCCCTAAGGCACTCTGCTCCCTGCTTCCCCCTGAAATTCCGTATGGATCAAGATTATTCGCTGACGCAAGATGCCATCAACCAGGACTCTGGTTGCATTTGTAGGGCCAAAACCCTCCACCAAACCGACATCATGAATATGGGGGCCTAAATTTTCTTTCACGTGGATAAGTGCCATCATTTGCATCGTAGGCCCATGTCAGGGAGTCGACGCCGCCTC
>JAVTVJ010006665.1:0-15382 GCA_034509425.1 Eopsaltria australis
TAGCCCTACAAATGCAACCAGAGTCCTGGTTGATGGCATCTTGGGTCAGCGAATAATCTTGATTCATACGGAATTTCAGGTGGCGCCCGGGAGCACTGTGCCTTAGGGCGGAGCCGCAAAAAGTGTCCCTTTTCTCTGAGAAAGAGAACTCTGCCCCCCAGTTTCTTGATGCCAGTTTGGAGGAGGGTTTTGGCCCTGCAAGGGAAGCCAGTGTCCTTGTTTGTGGCAGCTTGGGTCTGCGAGGAATCTTAATCCATGCGGAATTTCAGCATGAGGCAGTCAATTCCCAGATATGTGGCCTTCGATACAAACAATGTCACATTTCCAAGTGAAAGAAAACTCAGTCCCCCAGATGCATGATGCCAGTTTTTAGGAGGCATTTAGCCATACAACTGCAGCCAGAGTTCTAGTTGATGGCAGCTTGGGTCTGGGAAGGATCTTTATCCGTGTGGCATTTCAGGTGGCATCCGGAAGCAGAGTGCCTTAGGGCCGGGACACAAAAAGTGTCCCTTTTCTCTGAGAAAGAGAACTCTGCCCCCCAGTTTCTTGATGTCAGTTTGGAGGAGGGTTTTGGCCCTGCAAGGGCAGCCAGGGTCCCTGTGAGTGGCAGCTTGGGTCTGTGAGGGATCTTGCTCCATGCGGACTTTGAAGAGGCAGCAGTCGACTCTCAGACAGGGGGCCTACGATTCATATGATGGCACTTTTCCACGTGAAAGGAAACTTAGGCCTCCAGATTCATGATGTCGGTTTGGTGGAGGGTTTTAGCCCTACAAATGCAACCGGAGTCCTGGTTGATGGCAGCTTGCGTCAGCGAATAATCTTCATCCATACGAAATTTCAAGTGGCATTCGGGAGCAGAGTGCCTTAGGGCCGGGACACAAAAAGTGTCCCTTTTCTCTGAGAAAGAGAACTCTGCCCCCCAGTTTCTTGATGTAAGTTTGGAGGAGGGTTTTGCCCTGCAAGGGCAGCCCCGATCCGTGTCGGTAGCAGCTTGGGTCTGCGAGGAATCTTAAATCATGCGGGAAATTTCAGCCATGGCGGTCTGTCAACTCCATGCATAGTGTGGCCTTCGATACAAACATGGCGGCTTTTCCACGTGAAGAAAACTCAGTACCCTGATCAGATGCATGATGCCAGTTTTAGGAGCATTTATCATACAATTGCAGGCAAGAGTTCTAGTTGATGGCAGCTGGTCTGGGATAGGATCTTGATCATGCGGAATTTCAGGAGGCATCCAGGAGCACAGTGCCTTACGGCCGGGACACAAAAAGTGTCCCTTTCCTGTGAGAAAGGGAACTCTGCCCCCCACTTTCTTGATGTCAGTTTGGAGGAGGGTTTTGGCCCTGCAAGGGCAGCAGGGTCCTTGTCGGTGGCAGCTTGGGTCTGTGAGGGATCTTGATCCATACGGAATTTCAGGAGGCATCCGGGAGCACAGTGCCTTAGGGCTGGGACACCAAAAGTCTCCCTTTTCTCTGAGAAAGAGAACTCTGCCCCCCACTTTCTTGATGTCAGTTTGGAGGAGGGTTTTGGCCCTGCAAAGGCAGCCAGGGTCCTTGTCGGTGGCACCTGGGGTCTGGGAGGGATCTGACTCGCATACGGAATTGGAAGGGCAGCAGGGAGCAAAGAGGCCCTTAGGACGGGACAGAAATTGTCTCCTTTTTTCATGAGGAAAGAGAACCTGCCCCCCAGTTTTTGATGTCAGTTTGGAGGAGGGTTTTGGCCCTGCAAGGGCAGCCAGGGTCCTTGTTGGTGGCAGCTTGGGTCTGCGAGGAATCTTAATCCATGCGGAATTCAGCATGCGGCTGTCAACTCCCAGATATGTGGCCTTCGATGCAAACAATGGCGTATTTCCATGTGAAAGAAAACTCAGTCCCCCAGATGCATGATGCCAGTTTTTAGGAGGCATTTAGCCCTACAATTGAGCCAGAGTTCTAGTTGATGGCAGCTTGGGTCGGGGAAGGATCTTGATCCATGCGGCATTTCAGGTGGCGTCCGGGAGCAGAGTGCCTTAGGGCCGGGACACAAAAAGTGTCCCTTTTCTCTGAGAAAGAGAAGTCTGCCCCCCGTTTCTTGATGTCAGTTTGGAGGAGGGTTTTGGCCCTGCAAGGGCAGCCAGGGTCCTTCTTGTTGGCAGCTTGGGTCTGCGAGGAATCTTGATCCATACGGAATTTGAAGAGGCAGCAGGGAGCAGAATGCCTTAGGGCCGAGACACAAAAATTGTCCCTTTTCTCTGAGAAAGAGAACTCTGTCCCCCAGTTTCTTGATGTCAGTTTGGAGGAGGGTTTTGGCCATGCAAGGGCAGCCAGGGTCCCTGTCAATGGCAGCTTGGGTCTGCGAGGAATCCTGATCCATACGGAAGATCAGGAGGAAGCATGGAGCAGAGTGCCTTAGGGCCGGGACACAAAAAGTGTCCCTTTTCTCTGAGAAAGAGAAGTCTGCCCCCCAGTTTCTGGATGTCAGTTTGGAGGAGGGTTTTTGCCCTGCAAGGGCAGCCAGGGTCCTTGTCGGCGGCAGCTTGGGTCTGCGAGGAATCTTAATCCATGCGGAATTTCAACATGAGGCAGTCAACTCCCAGATATGTGGCCTTCGATGCAAAGAGTGGAGCATTTCCAAGTGAAAGAAAACTCAGTCCCCCAGATGAATGATGCCAGTTTTTAGGAGGCATTTAGCCCTACAATTGCAGCCAGAGTTCTAGTTGATGGCAGCTTGGGTCTGGGAAGGACCTTGATAAATGCGGAATTTCAGGTAGCGTCCGGGAGCACAGTGCCTTAGGGGCGGGACACAAAAAGTGTCCCTTTTCTCTGAGAAAGAGAACTCTGCCCCCCAGTTTCTTGATGCCAGTTTGGGGGAGGGTTTTGGCCCTGCAAGGGCAGCCAGGGTCTTAGTCGGAGGCAGCTTGGGTCTGTGAGGGATCTTGCTCCATGCGGAATGTGAAGAGGCGGCAGTCGACTCCAAGACAGGGGGGCTACGATACAAATGATGGCACTTTTCCACGTGAAAGAAAACTTAGGCCCCCAGATTCATGATGTCGGTTTGGTGGAGGGTTTTGCGCTTGCAAGGGCAGCCAGAGTCCTGGTTGATAGCATCTTGCGTCAGCGAATAATCTTGATCCATACGGAATTTCAGGTGGCGTCGGGGAGCAGAGTGCCTTAGGGCCAGGACACAAAAAGTGTCCCTTTTCTCTGAGAAAGAGAACTCTGCCCCCCAGTTTCTTGATGTCAGTTTGGAGGAGGGTTTTGGCCCTGCAAAGGGCAGCCAGGGTCCTTGTCGGTGGCAGCTTGGGTCTGCGAGGAATCTTGATCCATACGGAATTCGTAGAGGCAGGATGGAGCACAGTGCCTTAGGGCCGAGAAACAAAAAGTGTCCCTTTTCTCTGAGAAAAAGAAGTCTGCCCCCCAGTTTCTTGATGTCAGTTTGGAGGAGGGTTTTGGCCCTGCAAGGGCAGCCAGTGTCCTAGTCGATGGCAGCTTGGGTCTGCGATGGATCTTGCTCCCTGCGGAATTTGAAGAGGCGGCAGTCGACTCCCAGACATGGGGCCTACGATACAAATGATGGCACTTTTCCACGTGAAAGAAAACTTAGGCCCCCAGATTCATGATGTCGGTTTGGTGGAGGGTTTTGGCCCTACAAATGCATCCAGAGTCCTGGTTGATGGCAGCTTGCATCATCGAATAATCTTGATCCATACAGAATTTCAGGTGGCGTCCGGAAGCAGAGTGCTTTAGAGGAGGGATACAAAAAGTGTCCCTTTTCTCTGAGAAAGAGAACTCTGCCCCCCAGTTTCTTGATGTCAGTTTGGAGGAGGGTTTTGGCCTTGCAAGGGCAGCCAGGGTCTTTCCTGGTGGCAGCTTGGGTCTGCGAGGAATCTTAATCCGTGCGGAAGTTCAGCATGCGGCTGTCAACTCCCAGATATGTGGCCTTCGATACTACCAATGACGCTTTTCCAAGTGAAAGAAAACTCAGTCCCCCATATGCATGATGCCAGTTTTTAGGAGGCATTTAGCCCTACAATTGCAGCCAGGGTCCTTGTCGGTGGCTGCTTGGGTCTGCGAGGAATCTTGATCCATACGGAATTTCAGGAGGCAGCAGTGAGAAGAGTGCCTGAAGGACGAGAAACAAAAAGTGTCCCTTTCCTCTGAGAAAGAGAACTCTGCCCCCCACTTTCTTGATGTCAGTTTGGAGGAGGGTTTTGGCCCTGCAAAGGCATCCAGGGTCCTTGTCGGTGGCAGCTTGGGTCTGTGAGGGATCTTGATCCATGCGGAATTTCAGGAGGCATCCGGGAGTACAGTGCCTTAAGGCTGGGACACAAAAAGTGTCCCTTTTCTCTGAGAAAGAGAACTCTGCCCCCCAGTTTCTTGATGTCAGTTTGGCAGAGGGTTTTGGCCCTGCACTGGCAGCCAGGGTCCTTGTCAGTGGCAGCTTGGGTCTGCGAGGAATCTTGATCCATGCGGAATTTCAGGAGGCAGCAGGGAGCAGAGTGCCTTAGGGCCGGGACACAATATAGTGTCGCCTTTCTGTAGAAAGAGAACTCTGTCCCGCAGTTTCTTGATGTCCGTTTGGAGGAGGGTTTTGGCCGTAGCAAGGGCAAGCCAGTGTCCTAGTCGGTGGCAGCTTGGGTCTGCGAGTGATCTTGCTCCATGCGGAATTTGAAGAGGCGGCAGTCGACTCCCAGGCATGGGGCCTACGACACAAATGATGGCACTTTTCCACGTGAAAGAAAACTTAGGCCCCCAGATTCATTATGTCGGTTTGGTGGAGGGTTTTGGCCCTACAAATGCAACCAGAGTCCTGGTTGATGGCATCTTGCGTCAGCGAATAATCTTGATCCATACGGAATTTCAGGTGGCGTCCGGGAGCAGAGTGCCTTAGGGCGGGGCACCAAAAGTGTCCCTTTTCTCTGAGAAAGAGATCTCTGCCCCCCAGTTTCGTGATGTCAGTTTGGAGGAGGGTTTTGGCCCTGCAAGGGCAGCCAGGGTCCCTGTCGGTGGCAGCTTGTGTCGGCGAGGAATCTTGATCCATACGGAATATCAGGAGGAAGTAGGGAGCACAGTGCCTTAGGGCTGGGACACAAAAAGTGTCCCTTTTCTCTGAGAAAGAGAACTCTGCCCCCCAGTTTCTTGATGTCAGTTTGGAGGAGGGTTTTGGCCCTGCAAGGGCAGCCAGGGTCCTTGTTGGTGGCAGCTTGGGTCTGCGAGGAAATCTTAATCCATGCGGAATTCAGCACGGGCAAACTGCACTCCCAGATATGTGGCCTTCGTGCAAACAATGGCGGCATTTTCCAAGCGATAAGTATACTCATCACGCCATGATGGCATGATGCCAGTTTTTTGGAGGCATTTAGCGCCTAGCAATTGCAAGGGCCAGATTTCTTAGTTGCAATGCAGTTGGGTCTGGGAAAGGACCTTGATAAATGCGGAAATTTAGGTAGCGTCCGGAGGCAGACGTGCCTTAGGGCGGGAAATCTAGTGTCCCTTTTTCTCTGAGAAAGAGAACGTCTGCCCGCAGTTTCTGATGCCAGTTTTGGGGGAGGGTTTGGCCCTGGCAAGGGCCAGCAGGGTCTAGTCGGAGGCAGCTTGGTCTGTGAGGGATCTTGCTGCATGTGGAATTTGAAGAGGCGGCAGTCGACTCCCTGACATGGGGCCTACGATACAAATGATGGCACTTATCCACGTGAAAGAAAACTTAGGCCCCCAGATTCATGATGTCGGTTTGGTGGAGGGTTTTGGGCTTGCAAGGGCAGCCAGAGTCCTGGTTGATAGCATCTTGCGTCAGCGAATAATCTTGATCCATATGGAATTTCAGGTGGCGTCGGGGAGCAGAGTGCCTTAGGGCCAGGACAAGAAAAGTGTCCGTTTTCTCTGAGAAAGAGAACTCTGCCCCCCAGTTTCTTGATGTCAGTTTGGAGGAGGGTTTGGCCCTGCAAGGGCAGCTTGGATCCTTGTCGGTGGGTGCTTGGGTCTGCGAGGGATCATCCTCCATGCGGAATTTGTAGAGGCAGCAGGGAGCACACAGTGCCTTAGGGCTGAGAAACAAGAAGTGGTCCCTTTTCTTCTGAGAAAGAAGAACTCTGCCCCATTTCTTGATGCGAGTTTGGAGGAGGGTTTTGGGCCTGCAAAGGGAAAGCAGGGTTTTATTGTGGCAATCTTGGGTCTGGGGAGGAATGCTGCGATCCCATACGAATTTTCAGAGGAGGCAGCAGGGAGAACCGTGCCTTAGGGCCGGGACACAAAAAGTGTCCCTTTTCTCTGGGAAAGAGAACTCTGCCCCCCACTTTCTTGAATTCAGTTTGGAGGAGGGTTTTGGCCCTGCAAGGGCAGCCAGGGTCCTTGTCGGTGGCAGCTTGGGTCTGTGAGGGATCTTGCTCCATGCGGAATTTGAAGAGGCGGCAGTCGACTCCCAGACGGGGGCCTACGATACAAATGATGGCACTTTTCCACGTGAAAGAAAACTTACGCCCCCAGTTTCATGATATCGGTTTGGTGGAGGGTTTTAGCCCTACAAATGCAACCAGAGTCCTGGTTGATGGCAGCTTGCGTCAGCCAATAATCTTGATCCATACGGAATTTCAGGTGGCGTCCGGGAGCAGAGTGCCTTAGGGCCGGGACACAAAAAGTGTCCCTTTCTCTGAGAAAGAGAACTCTGCCCCCCACTTTCTTGATGTCAGTTTGGAGGAGGGTTTTGGCCTTGCAAGGGCAGCCAGGGTCCCTGTCGGTGGCAGCTTGGGTCTGCGAGGAATCTGAATCCATGCAGAATTTAAGCAGGCAGCAGGGAGAACAGTGCCTTAGGGCCGGGAAAAAAAAAGTGTCCCTTTTCTCTGAGAAGGAGAACTCTGCCCCCCAGTTTCTTGATGTCAGTTTGGAGGAGGGTTTTGGCCTTGCAAGGCCAGCCAGGGTCCTTGTCGGTGGCAGCTTGGGTCTGTGAGGGATCTTGCTCCATGCGGAATTTGAAGAGGCGGCAGTCGACTCCCAGACAGGGGGCCTACGATACGAATGATGGCACTTTTCCACATGAAAGAAAACTTAGGC
The DNA here is from genome assembly GCA_034509425.1 of Eopsaltria australis. Lineage (NCBI taxonomy): Eukaryota > Metazoa > Chordata > Aves > Passeriformes > Petroicidae > Eopsaltria > Eopsaltria australis. The sequence continues at coordinate 7,026 of JAVTVJ010006665.1, forward strand.
CCCCGGATTCATGATGTCGGTTTGGTGGAGGATTTTGGCCCTACAAATGCAACCAGAGTCCTAGTTGATGGCAGCTTGCGTCAGCGAATAATCTTGATCTATACTGAATTTCAGGTGGCGTCCGGGAGCTGAGTGCCTTAGGGCCGGGACACAAAAACTGTCCGTTTTCTCTGAGAAAGAGAACTCTGCCCCCAGATTTCTTGATGTCAGTTTGAGGAGGGTTTGGCCACTGCATAGGGCAGTCAGTGGTCCTTACTTGGTGGAGCATTGGGTCTGCGAGAATCTTAATCTCGTGCGAGGAATTTCAGCATGAGGCAGTACAATCCCAGATTTATGCCTTCGATGCAAGAATGGCGCATTTCAAGTGAAAGAACCTCAGTCCCAGAAGCATGATGTCAGTTTTAAGGAAGGATTTAGCCCTACATATTGCAGCCAGAGTTCTAAGTTGATTGGGCTCGGGTCTAGGGAAGACGTTGAATGCGGGAATATTTAGGTAAGCTCCGGATGAGCACAGTGCCTTAGGGCCGGGACACAAGAAGTCTCCCTTTTCTCTGAGAAAGAGAAGTCTGCCCGCCACTTTCTTGATGTCAGTTTGGAGGAGGGTTTTGGCCCTGCAAGGGCAGCCAGGGTCCTTGTCGGTGGCAGCTTGGGTCTGTGAGGGATCTTGCTCCATGCGGAATTTGAAGAGGCGGCAGTCGACTCCCAGACAGGGGGACTACGATACAAATGATGGCACTTTTCCACGTGAAAGAAAACTTAGGCCCCCAGATTCATGATGTCTGTTTGGTGGAGGGTTTTGGGCTTGCAAGGGCAGCCAGAGTCCTGGTTGATAGCATCTTGCGTCAGCGAATAATCTTGATCCATATGGAATTTCAGGTGGCGTCGGGGAGCAGAGTGCCTTAGGGCCAGGACAAGAAAAGTGTCCGTTTTCTCTGAGAAAGAGAACTCTGCCCCCCAGTTTCTTGATGTCAGTTTGGAGGAGGGTTTTGGCCCTGCAAGGGCAGCCAGGGTCCCTGTTGGTGGCAGCTTGGGTCTGCGAGGAATCTTGATCCATACGGAATTTGAAGAGGCAGCAGGGAGCACAGTGCCTTAGGGCCGAGAAAAAAAACGTGTCCCTTTCCTCTGAGAAAGAGAACTCTGCCCCCCAGTTTCTTGATGTCAGTTTGGAGGAGGGGTTTGGCCCTGCAAGGGCAGCCAGGGTCCTTGTCGGTGGCAGCTTGGGTCTGCGAGGAATCTTGATCCATGCGGAATTTCAGCAGGCAGCAGGGCAGACAGTGCCTTAGGGCCGGGACACAAAAAGTGTCCCTTTTCTCTGAGAAAGAGAACTCTGCCCCCCAGTTTCTTATGTCAGGTTGGAGGAGGGTTTTGACCCTGCAAGGACAGCCAGGGTCCTTGTCGGTGGCAGCTTGGGTCTGCGAGGGATCTTGATCCATGCGGAATTTGAAGAGGTGGCAGTCGTGTCCCAGACAAGGGGGGGGCCTACGAACAAATGATGGCATTTTTCCCATGTGAAAAGAAAACTTAAGGCCCCCAATATCGTGAATCGGTTTGGTGGAGTGGTTATTAGCCCTAAACAAATATGCAAAGCACAGAGTCCTGTTGATGGCAAGCTGTCAGCGAATTATTCTTGATCCATAAGGAATTTCAGTTGGGTCCGGAGCAGAGTGCTAGGCGCGGGACACAAAAAGTTCCTTTTCTCTGAGAAAGAGAACTCTGCCCCCCAGTTTCTTGATGTCAGTTTGGAGGAGGGTTTTGGCCCTGCAAGGGCAGCCAGGGTCCTTCTCGGTGGCAGCTTGGGTCTGCGAGGAATCTTGATCCATACGGAATTTCAGGAGGCAGCAGGGAGCACAGTGCCTTAGGGCCGAAAAACAAAAAATGTCCGTTTTCTCTGAGAAAGAGAAGTCTGCCCCCCAGTTTCTTGATGTCAGTTTGGAGGAGGGTTTTGGCCCTACAAATGCAACCAGAGTCCTGGTTGGTGGCAGCTTGCGTCAGGCAAAAATCTTGATCCATACGGATATTCAGGTGGCGCCGGGAGCAGAGTGCCTTAGGGCCGGGCCACAAAAAGGGTCCGTTTTCTCTGAGAAAGAGAACTCTGCCCCCCACTTTCTTGATGTCAGTTTGGAGAAGGGTTTTAACCCTGCAAAGGCAGCCAGGGTCCTTCTTGGTGGCAGCTTGGGTCTGCGAGGAATCTTAATCCATGCGGAATTTCAGCATGCGGCTGTCAATCCCAGATATGTGGCCTTCGATTCAAACAATGGCGCTTTTCCATGTGAAAGAAAACTCAGTCCCCCAGATGCATGATGCCAGTTTTTAGGAGGCATTTAGCCCTACAATTGCAGCCAGGGTCTTGTCGGTGGAGCTGGGTTGGAGGATCTTGACATACTAATTTCAGAGGTCAGCAAGGGACAAGTGCTTAAGGGCGAGAACAAAAGTGTCCCTTTTCTGAGAAGGACTCTGCCCCAGTTTCTTGATGTAAGTTTGGGAGGAGGGTTTTGCCAGCAAGGCGGCCAGGGTCTGTCGGTGGCAGCTTGGGTTGTGGGGATCTGCTCCATGCGGAATTTGAAGAGGCGGCAGTCGACTCCCAGACAGGGGGCCTACGATACAAACGATGGCACTTTTCCACGTGAAAGAAAACTTAGGCCCCCAGATTCATGATATCGCTTTGGTGGAGGGTTTTAGCCCTACAAATGCAACCAGAGTCCTGGTAGATGGCAGCTTGCGTCAGCGAATAATCTTGATCCATACGGAAATTCAGGTGGCGTCAGGGAGCACAGTGCCTTAGGGCCACGATAAAAAAAGTGTCCTTTTCTCTTAGAAAGAGAAGTCTGCCCCCCAGTTTCTTGATGTCAGTTTGGAGGAGGGTTTTGGCCCTGCAAGGGCAGCCAGGGTCCTTGTCGGTGGCAGCTTGGGTCTGCGAGGAATCTTAATCCATGCGGAATTTCAGCATGCGGCTGTCAACTCCCAGATATGTGGCCTTCGATACAAACAATGGCGCTTTTTCAAGTGAAAGAAAACTCAGTCCCCCAGATGCATGATGCCAGTTTTTAGGAGGCATTTATCCCTACAATTGCAGCCAGAGTGCTAGTTTAGTGCAACTTGGGTCTGGAAAGGATCTTGATACGTGTGGCATTTTAGGTGGCGTCTGGGAGCAGAGTGCCTTAGGGCCGGGACACAAAAAGTGTCCCTTTTCTCTGAGAAAGAGAACTCTGCCCCCCAGTTTCTTGATGTCAGTTTGGAGGGGGGTTTTAGCCCTGCAAGGGCAGCCAGGGTCCCTGTCGGTGGCAGCTTAGGTCGGCGAGGAATCTTGATCCATACGGAATTTCAGGAGGCAGCAGGGAGCACAGTGCCTTAGGGCCTACAAAACAGAAAGTGTCCGTTTTCTCTGAGAAAAAGAAGTCTGCCCACCAGTTTCTTGATGTCAGTTTGGAGGAGGGTTTTGGCCCTGCAAAGGCAGCCAGGGTCCTTGTTGGTGGCAGCTTGGGTCTGCGAGGAATCTTAATCCATGCGGAATTTCAGCATGCGGCTGTCAACTCCCAGATATGTGCCTTCGATACAAACAAAGGCGCTTTTCCATGTGAAAGAAAACTCAGTCCCCCAGATGCATGATGCCAGTTTTTAGGAGGCATTTAGCCCCAATTGCGCGGGGTCCTTGTCGGTGGATCTGGGTCTCAAGAATCTTGACCGCATACGGAATTTCACTGTGGCAGCAGGAGCATGTGCCTTATGGGCGAGAAACAAAAAGTGTCCCTTTTCTCTGAGAAAGAGAACTCTGCCCCCCAGTTTCTTGATGTCAGTTTGGAGGAGGGTTTTGGCCCTGCAAGGGCAGCCAGGGCTCTTTATTGTGGAACCTTGGGTCTGCGAGGAATCTTGATCCATACGAATTTTCAGGAGGCAGAAGGGAGCACAGTGCCTTAGGGCCAGGACACAAAAAGTGTCCCTTTTCTCTGAGAAAGAGAACTCTGCCCCCCAGTTTCTTGATGTCAGTTTGGAGGAGGTTTTTGCCCTGCAAGGGGAGCCAGGGTCCTAGTCGGTGGAGCTTGGGTCTGCAAGGAATCTTGATCCATACGAATTTTCAGGAGGAAGCAGGGAGAAGAGTGCCTTAGGGCCGAGAAACTAAAAGTGTCCCTTTTCTTTGACAAAGAGAACTCTGCCAGTTTCTTGATGTCAGTTTGGAGGAGGGTTTTGTCCCTGCAAGGGCAGCTAGTGTCCTAGTCGGTGGTAGCTTGTGTCTGTGAGGGATCTTGCTCCATGCGGAATTTAAACAGGCGGCTGTCGACGCCCAGACATGGGGCCTACGATATAAATGATGGCACTTTTCCACGTGAATGAAAACTTAGGCCCCCAGATTCATGATGTCGGTTTGGTGGAGGGTTTTAGCCCTACAAATGCAACCAGAGTCCTGGTTGATGGCAGCTTGCGTCAGCAAAAAATCTTGATCCATACGGAAATTCAGGTGGCGTCAGGGAGCACAGTGCCTTAGGGCCACGACAAAAAAAGTGTCCTTTTATCTTAGAAAGAGAACTCTGCCCCCCAGTTTCTTGATGTCAGTTTGGAGGAGGGTTTTGGCCCTGCAAGGGCAGCCAGGGTCCTTGTTGGTGGCAGGGTGGGTCTGTGAGGAATCTTAATCCATGCGGACTTTCAACATGAGGCAGTCAACTCCCAGATATATGGCCTTAGATTCAAACAATGGCGCTTTTCCAAGTGAAAGAAAACTCCGTCCCCCAGATGAATGATGCCAGTTTTTAGGAGGCATTTAGCCCTACAATTGTAGCCAGAGTTCTAGTTGATGGCAGCTTGGGTCTGCGAGGCATCTTGATCCATACGGAATTTCAGGAGGCAGCAGAGAGCACTGTGCCTTAGGGCCGAGAAACAAAAAGTGTCCCTTTCCTCTGAGAAAGAGAACTCTGCCCCCCAGTTTCTTGATGTCAGTTTGGAGGAGGGTTTTGGCCCTGCAAGGGCAGCCAGGGCTCTTTATTGTAGCACCTTGGGTCTGCGAGGAATCTTGATCCAAACGAACTTTCAGGAGGCAGCAGGGAGCACAGTGCCTTAGGGCCGGGATACAAAAAGTGTCCGTTTTCTCTGAGAAAGAGAACTCTGCCCCCCAGTTTCTTGATGCCAGTTTGGAGGAGGGTTTTTGCCCTGCAAGGTAAGCCAGGGTCCTTGTTAGTGGCAGCTTGGGTCTGCGAGGAATCTTAATCCATGCGGAATTTCAGCATGAGGCAGTCAATTCCCAGATATGTGGCCTTCGATGCAAACAATGGCGCATTTCCAAGTGAAAGAAAACTCAGTCCCCGAGATGCATTATGCCAGTTTTTAGGAGGCATTTAGCCCTACAATTGCAGCCAGAGTCCTGGTTGATAGCATCTTGCGTCAGCGAATAATCTTGATCCATACGGAATTTCAGGTGGCGTCCGGGAGCAGAGTGCCTTAGGGCCGGGACACAAAAAGTGTCCCTTTCTCTGAGAAAGAGAACTCTGCCCCCCAGTTTCTTGATGTCAGTTTGGAGGAGGGTTTTGGCCCTGCAAGGGCAGCCAGGGTCCTTGTCGGTGGCAGCTTGGGTCTGTGAGGGATCTTGCTCCATGCGGAATTTGAAGAGGCGGCAGTCGACTCCCAGACAGGGGGCCTACGATACAAATGATGGCACTTTTCCACGTGAAAGGAAACCTAGGCCCCCAGATTCATGATGTCGGTTTGGTGGAGGGTTTTGGCCCTACAAATGCAACCAGAGTCCTGGTTGGTGGCAGCTTGCGTCAGGCAAAAATCTTGATCCATACGGATATTCAGGTGGCGCCGGGAGCAGAGTGCCTTAGGGCCGGGACACAAAAAGGGTCCGTTTTCTCTGAGAAAGAGAACTCTGCCCCCGACTTTCTTGATGTCAGTTTGGAGGAGGGTTTTAACCCTGCAAAGGCAGCCAGGGTCCTTCTTGGTGGCAGCTTGGGTCTGCGAGGAATCTTAATCCATACGGAATCTCAGCATGCGGCTGTCAACTCCCAGATATGTGGCCTTCGATACAAACAATGACGCTTTTCCATGTGAAAGAAAACTCAGTCCCCCAGATGCATGATGCCAGTTTTTAGGAGGCATTTAGCCCAACAATTGTAGCCAGGGTCCTTGACGGTAGCAGCTTGGGTCTGCGAGGAATCTTGATCAGGAGGCAGCAGGGAGCACTGTGCATTAGGGCCGAGAAACAAAAAGTGTCCCTTTCCTCTGAGAAAGAGAACTCTGCCCCCCAGTTTCTTGATGTCAGTTTGGAGGAGGGTTTTTGCCCTGCAAGGACAGCCACGGCTCTTTATTGTGGCACCTTGGGTCTGCGAGGAATCTTGATCCATACGAATTTTCAGGAGGCAGCAGGAAGCACAGTGCCTTAGGGCCGAGAAACAAAAAGTGTCCGTTTTCTCAGAGAAAGAGAACTCTACCCCCCAGTTTCTTGATGTCAGTTTGGAGGAGGGTTTTGGCCCTGCAAGGGCCGCCAGGGTCCTTGTCAGTGGCGGCTTGGGTCTGCGAGGAATCTTGATCCATACGGAATGTGAAGAGGCAGCAGGGAGCACAGTGCCTTAGGGCCGGGACACAAAAAGTGTCCCTTTTCTCTGAGAAAGAGAACTCTGCCCCAGTTTCTTGATGTCAGTTTGGAGGAGGGTTTTGGCCCTGCAAGGGCAGCCAGGGTCCTTGTCGGTAGTAGCTTGGGTCTGCGAGGAATCTTTATCCATGCGGAATTTCAGCAGGCAGCAGTCGACTCCCAGACAGGGGGCCTACGATACATATGATGGCACTTTTCCACGTGAAAGAAAACTTAGGCCCCCAGATTCATGATGTCGGTTTTGTGGAGGGTTTTAGCCCTACAAATGCAACCAGAGTCCTGGTTGATGGCAGCTTGCGTCAGCGAATAATCTTGATCCATACGGAATTTCAGGTGGCGTCCGGGAGCACATTTCCTTAGAGTCACGACAAAAGAAGTGTCCTTTTCTCTGAGAAAGAGAACTCTGCCCCCCAGTTTCTTGATATCAGTTTGGAGGAGGGTTTCGCCCCTGCAAGGGCAGCCAAGGTCCTTCTTGGTGGCAGCTTGGGTCTGCCAGGAATCTTAATCCATGCGGAATTTCAGCATGCGGCTGTCAACTCCCAGATATGTGGCCTTCGATACAAACAATGGCGCTTTACTAAGTGAAAGAAAACTCAGTCCCCCAGATGCATGATGCCAGTTTTAGGAGGCATTTAGCCCTACATTTGCAGCCAGAGTTCTAGTTGATGGCAGCTTGGGTCTGGGAAGGATCTTTATCCGTGTAGCATTTCAGGTGGCGTCCGGGAGCAGAGTGCCTTAGAGCCGGGACACAAAATGTGTCCGTTTTCTCTAAGAAAGAGAACTCTGCCCCCCAGTTTCTTGATGTCAGTTTGGAGGAGGGTTTGGCCCTGCAGAGGCAGCCAGTCCTCTCTCGGTGGCAACCCCAGGTCTGTGGGGATCTCTTGCTCCATGCGGAATTTGAAGAGGCGGCAGTCGACTCCCAGACATGGGGCCTACGATACAAATGATGGCACTTTTCCGTGTGAAAGAAAAATTAGGCCCCCAGATTCATGATGTCGGTTTGGTGGAGGGTTTTAGCCCTACAAATGAAACCAGAGTCCTGGTTGATGGCAGCTTGCGTCAGCGAATAATCTTTATCCATACGGAAATTCAGGTGGCGTCCGGGAGCAGAGTGCCTTAGGGCAGGAACACAAAAAGTGTCCCTTTTCTCTGAGAAAGAGAACTCTGCCCCCCAGTTTCTTGATGTCAGTTTGGAGGAGGGTTTTGGCCCTGCAAGGGCAGCCAGGGTCCTTGTTGGTGGCGGCTTGGGTCTGCGAGGAATCTTAATCCATGCGGAATTTCAGCATGCGGCTGTCAACTCCCAGATATGTGGCCTTCGATGCAAACAATGGCGCATTTCCATGTGAAAGAAAACTCAGTCCCCCAGATGCATGATGCCAGTTTTTAGGAGGCATTTAGCCCTACAATTGCAGCCAGAGTTCTAGTTGATGGCAGCTTGGGTCTGGGAAGGATCTTGATCCATGCGGCGTTTCAGGTGGCGTCCGGGAGCAGAGTGCCTTAGGGCCGGGACACAAAAAGTGTCCCTTTTCTCTGAGAAAGAGAACTCTGCCCCCCACTTTCTTGATGTCAGTTTGGAGGAGGGTTTTGGCCCTGCAAGGGCAGCCAGGGTCCTTGTCGGTGGCAGCTTGGGTCTGTGAGGGATCTTGCTCCATGCGGAATTTGAAAGGCGGCAGTCGACTCCCAGACAGGGGGCCTACGATACAAATGATGGCACTTTTCCACGTGAAAGAAAACTTAGGCCCTCAGATTCATGATGTCGGTTTGGTGGAGGGTTTTGGCC
>JAVTVJ010006667.1:0-10079 GCA_034509425.1 Eopsaltria australis
CATGGAGCAAGATCCCTCACAGACCCAAGCTGCAACCGACTAGGACCCTGGCTGTCCCTTGCAGGGCCAAAACCGTCCTCCAAACTGACATCAAGAAACTGGGGGGCAGAGTTCTCTTTCCCAGAGAAAAGGGACACTTTTTGTGTCCCGGCCCTAAGGCACTCTGCTCCCGGATGCCTCCTGAAATTCCGTATGGATCAAGATCCCTCACAGACCCAAGCTGCCACCGGAAAGGACCATGGCTGCCCTTGCAGGGCCAAAACCCTCCTCCAAACTGACATCAAGAAACTGGGGGGCAGAGTTCTCTTTCTCAGAGAAAAGGGACACTTTTTGTATCCCGGCCCTAAGGCACTGTGCTCCCGGCTGCCTGCTGAAATTCCGTATGGATCAAGATTCCTGGCTGACGCAAGCAGCCTTCAACAAGAAATTTGGCTGCAATTGTAGGGCTAAATGCCTCCATAAAACTGGCATCATGGATTTGGGAGACTGAGTTTTCTTTCACGTGGATAAGTGCCATCATTTTTATCGTAGGCCCCATGTCTGGGAATCAACTGCCGCCTCTTCAAATTCCGCATGGAGGCAAGATCCTCAAAGCCAAGCTGCCACCTAAAAGAGCCCTGGCTGCCCTTGCAGGGCCAAAACCCTCCTCCAAACTGACATCAAGAAACTGGGGTACAGAATTCTCTTTCTCAGAGAAAAGGACACCTTTTGTGTCCCGGCCCTAAGGCTCTGTGCTCCCGGACGCCACCTGAAATTCCGTATGGATCGAGATCCTTCCGAGACCAAAGCTGCCATCAACTAGAACTCTGGCTGCAATTGTAGGGCTAAATGCCTCCTAAAAACTGGCATCATGGATTTGGGAGACGGAGTTTTCTTTTACGTGGATAAGTGCCATCATTTGTATCGTAGGCCCCATGTCTGGGAGTCGACAGCCGCCTCTTCAAATTCCGCATGGAGCAAGATCCATCACAGACCCAAGCTACGTCGCGAAAGACCCTGACTGCCCTTGCAGGGCCAAAACCCTCCTCCAAACTGACATCCAGAAAGTGGGGGGCAGAGTTCTCTTTCTCAGAGAAAAGGGACACTTTTTGTGTCCTGGCCCTAAGGCACTGTTCTCCCTGCTACCTGCTGAAATTCCGCATGGATCAAAATTCCACGTAGACCCAAGCTGCCATCAACCAGGACTCTGGTTGCAATTGTAGGGCTAAATCCCTCCTAAAAACTGGCATCATGGATTTGGGAGACTGAGTTTTCTTTCACGTGGATAAGTGCCATCATTTGTATCGTAGGCCCCATGTCTGGGAATCAACTGCCGCCTCTTCATATTCCGCATGGATCAAGATCCATCACAGACCAGAGCTGCCACCGACAAGGACCCTGGCTGCCCTTGCAGGGCCAAAACCCTCCACCAAACTGACGTCAGGAAACTGGGGGGCAGAGTTGTCTTTCTCAGAGAAAAGGGACACTTTTTGTGTCCCGGCCCTAAGGCACTGTGCTCCCTGCTGCCTCCTTATATTCCGTATGGATCAAGATTCCTCGCAGACCCAAGCTGCCACCAAAAAGGACACTGACTGCTCTTGCAGGGCCAAAACCCTCCTCCAAAATGACATCAAGAAAGTGGGGGGCAGAGCTCTCTTTCTCAGAGAAAAGGGACACTTTTTGTGTCCCGGCCGTAAGGCACTGTTCTCCCGGACGCCACCTGAAATTCCGTATGGATCAAGATCCTTCCCAGACCCAAGCTGCCATCAACCAGGACTCTGGCTGCAATTGTAGGGCTAAATGCCTCCTAAAAACTGGCATCGTGGATCTGGGAGACTGAGCTTTCTTTCACGTGAAAAGTGCCATCATTTGTATCGGTAGCCATGTGTGAGTCGACAGCCGCCTCTTCAATTCGCCGAGGCAAGATCCCTCACAGACACAAGCTGCACCAACAAGGACCCTGGCTGCCCTTCAGGGCCAAAACCTCCTCCAAAACTGCATCACAGAAAGTGGGCAGAGTTCTCTTTTCTCCAGAGAAAAGGGAGACTTCTGTGTCCCGGCCCTAAGGTACTGTTCGCCTGCTGGGCCTCCGAAATTCCCGCATGGATCAAGATCCTCGAGACCCAAGCTGCACCGACAAGGACGCCTGGCTGCCCTTGCAGGGCCAAACCCTCCAATTACTGACCTCAAGAAAGTGGGGGCAGAGTCACTTACTCAGAGAACAAGGGACACTTTTTGTGTTCCAGCCCAAAGGCACTCTGCTCTCGGACGCCACCTGAAATTCCGTATGGATCAAGATTCCTGGCTGACCCAAGCTGCCATCAACTAGAACTCTGGCTGCAATTGTAGGGCTAAATGCCTCCTAAAAACTGGCATTGTGGATCTGGGAGACTGCGCTTTCTTTCACGTGGAAAAGTGCCATTATTTGTATCGTAGGCCCCATGTCTGGGAATCAACTGCCGCCTCTTCAAATTCCGCATAGAGCAAGATCCCTCACAGGACCAAGCTGCCACCGACAAGGACCCTGGCTGCCCTTGCAGGGCCAAAACCCTCCTCCAAACTGACATCAAGAAACTGGGGGGCAGAGTTCTCTTTCTCAGAGAAAAGGGACACTTTTTGTATCCCGGCCCTAAGGCACTGTGCTCCCGGCTGCCTGCTGAAATTCCGTATGGATCAAGATTCCTGGCTGACGCAAGCAGCCTTCAACAAGAAATTTGGCTGCAATTGTAGGGCTAAATGCCTCCATAAAACTGGCATCATGGATTTGGGAGACTGAGTTTTCTTTCACGTGGATAAGTGCCATCATTTTTTTCGTAGGCCCCATGTCTGGGAATCAACTGCCGCCTCTTCAAATTCCGCATGGAGCAAGATCCCTCACAGACCCAAGCTGCCACCGACAAGGACCCTTGCTGCCCCTGCAGGGCCAAAACCCTCCTCCAAACTGACATCAAGAAAGTGGGGGGCAGAGTTCTCTTTCTCAGAGAAAAGAGACACCTTTTGTGTCCCAGCCCTAAGGCACTCTGCTCCCGGACTCCACCTGAAATTCCGTATGGATCAAGATTCCTTGCTGACGCAAGCTGCCGTCAGCTAGAAATCTGGCTGCAATTGTAGGGCTAAATGCCTCCTAAAAACTGGCATCATGGATTTGGGAGACGGAGTTCTCTTTTACGTGGATAAGTGCCATCATTTGTATCGTAGGCACCATGTCTGGGAGTCGACAACCGCCTCTTCAAATTCCGCATGGAGCAAGATCCATCACAGACCCAAGCTACGTCGCGAAAGACCCTGACTGCCCTTGCAGGGCCAAAACCCTCCTCCAAACTGACATCCAGAAAGTGGGGGGCAGAGTTCTCTTTCTCAGAGAAACGGGACACTTTTTGTGTCCCGGCCCTAAGGCACTGTGCTCCCGGATGCCTCCTGAAATTCCGTATGGATTAAGATCCCTCACAGGCCCAAGCTGCCACCGAGAAGGACCCTTGCTGCCCTTGCAGGGCCAAAACCCTCCTCCAAACTGACATCAAGAAACTGGGGGGCAGAGTTCTCTTTCCCAGAGAAAAGGGACACTTTTTGTGTCCCGGCCCTAAGGCACTGTGCTCCCGGATGCCTCCTGAAATTCCGTATGGATCAAGATCCATCACAGACCAAGCTGCCACCGACAAGGACCCTGGCTGCCCTTGCAGGGCCAAAACCCTCCTCCAAACTGACATCAAGAAAGTGGGGGGCAGGGTTCTCTTTCTCAGAGAAAAGGGACACTTTTTGTATCCCGGCCCTAAGGCACTGTGCTCCCTGCTGCCTGCTGAAATTCCGCATGGATCAAGATTCCTAGCAGATCCCAGCTGCCACGGAGAAGGACCCTGGCTGCCCTTGCAAGGCCAAAACCCTCCTCCAAACTGACATCAAGAAAGTGGGGGGCAGAGTTCTCTTTCTCAGAGAAAAGGGACACTTTTTCTGTCTTGGCCCTAAGGCACTGTTCTTCCGGACGCCACCTGAAATTCCGTATGGATCAAGATCCTTCCCAGACCCAAGCTGCCATCGACTAGAACTCTGGCTGCAATTGTAGGGCTAAATGCCTCCTAAAAACTGGCATCGTGGGTCTTAGAGACTGAGCTTTCTTTCACGTGGAAAAGTGCCATCATTTGTATCGTAGGCCCCATGTCTGGAGTCCGAAGCCGCCTCTTCAAATTCCGCACGGAGCAAGATCCCTCACAACACAAGCTGCCAACGAACAAGGACCTGGCTGCCCTTGCAGGGCCAAACCCTCCCTCCAAACTGACATCAGAAACTGGGGGGCAGGTTTCTCTTCTCAGAGAAAAGGAGACTTCTTGTGTCCCGCCTAAGGTACTGTCGCTGCTGCCTCCTGAAATTCCGCATGGATCAAGATTCCTCGCAGACCCAAGCTGCCACCGACAAGGACCGCTGGCTGCCCTTGCAGGGCAAAACCCTCCTCATTACTGACCTCAGAAAGTGGGGCAAAGTTCTCTTTCTCAGAGAAAAGGGACACTTTTTGTGTCCCAGCCCTAAGGCACTGTGCTCCCGGAGGCCACTTGAAATTTCGTATGGATCAAGATTCCTGGCTGACACAAGCTGCCATCAACCAGGACTCTGGTTGATTTTGTAGGGCTAAAATCCTCCACCAAACCGACATCATGAATTTCGGGCCTAAGTTTTCTTTTACGTGGATAAGTACCATCATTTGTATCGTAGGCCCCATGTCTGGGAATCAACTGCCGTCTCTCAAAATTCTGCATGGAGCAAGATCCCTCACAGACCCAAGCTGCCACCGACAAGGACCCTGGCTGCCCTTGCAGGGCCAAAACCCTCCTCCAAACTGACATCAAGAAAGTGGGGGGCAGAGTTCTCTTTCTCAGAGTAAAGGGACACTTTTTGGTATCACGGCCCTAAGGCACTGTGCTCTCGGATGCCCCTGAAATTTATGCATGGATCAGAGATTCCTCGCAGACCAAGCTGCATCGACGGACGCTGGCTGGCCCTTGCAGGGCCAAAACCTCCTCCAAACTGACATCAAGAAAGTGGGGGGCAGACTTCTCTTTCTCAAGAAAAAGGGACACTTTTTTGTGTCGCCCCCCGAAGCAATTGTTGCTCCCGGATGCTTCTGAAATTCGCATGGATTAAGATTTCTCGCAGACGCCAAGCTGGCCACGAGAGGAACCCTGGCTGCCCTTTGCAGGGCCAAAACCCTCTCCAAACTGACATCAGAAAAGTGGGGGGAGAGTTCCTTTCTCAAGAAAAGGGACACTTTTTGTGTCCCAGCCCTAGGCACGTACTGCTCCCGGACGCCACCTGAAAGTCCGTATGGATCAAGATTCCTTGCTGACGCAAGCTGCCATCAACTAGAACTCTGGCTGCAATTGTAGGGCTAAATGCCTCCTAAAAACTGGCATCATGGATTTGGGAGGCTAAGTTTTCTTTTACGTGGAGAAGTGCCATCATTTGTATCGTAGGCCCCATGTCTGGGAGTCGACAGCCGCCTCTTCAATTCCGCATGGAGCAAGATCCATCACAGACCCAAGCTGCCACTGACTAAGACACTGGCTGCCCTTGAAGGGCCAAAACCGTCCTCCAAACTGACATCAAGAAAGTGGGGGGCAGAGTTCTCTATCTCAAAGGAAAGGGACACGTTTTGTGTCCCGGCCCTAAGGCACTCTGCTACCAGACGCCACCTGAAATCCTGCACAGATGAAGATCCTTCCCAGACCCAAGCTGCCATCAACTAGAACTCTGGCTGCAATTGTAGGGCTAAATGCCTCCTAAAAACTGGCATCATGCATCTGGGGGACTGAGTTTTCTTTCACGTGGAAAAGCGCCATTGTTTGTATCTAAGGCCACATATCTGGGAGTTGACAGCCGCATGAAATTCCGCATGGATTAAGATTCCTCATAGACCCAAGCTGCCACCGACAAGGACCCTGGCTGCCCTTGCAGGGCCAAAACCCTCCTCCAAACTGCATCAAGAAAGTGGGGGGCAGAGTTCTCTTTCTCAGAGAAAAGGGACACTTTTTGTGTCCCGGCCCTAAGGCACTCTGCTCCCGGACGTCACCTGAAATGCCGCACAGATCAAGATCCTTCCCAGACACAAGTTGCCATCAACTAGAACTCTGGCTGCACTTGTACGGCTAAATGCCTCCTCTAAACAGGCGTCATGGATGTGGGAGACTGAGTTTTCTTTCACGTGGAAAAGTTCCATCATTTGTATCGTAGGCCCCATGTCTGGGAGTCGACAGCCGCCTCTTCAAAATCCGCACGGAGCAAGATCCCTCGCAGACCTAAACTGCCACCGAGAAGGACCCTGGCTGCCCTTGCAGGGCCAAAACCCTCCTCCAAACTGACATCAAGAAAGTGGGGGGCAGAGTTCTCTTTCTCAGAGAAAAGGGACACTTTTTGTGTCCCGGCCCTAAGGCACTGTGCTCCCGGACGCCACCATAAATGCCACACGGGTCAAGATCCTTCCTAGACCCAAGTTGCAATCAACTAGAACTCTGGCTGCAATTGTAGGGCTAAATGCCTCCTAAAAACTGGCATCATTGATCTGGGAGACTGAGTTTTGTTTCACGTGGAAAAGTGCCATCATTTCTTTCGTAGGCCCCATGTCTGGGAGTCGACAGCCGCCTCTTAAATTCCGCATTAAGGAAGATCCCTCACAGACTCAAGCTACCACCGAGAAGGACCCTGGCTGCCCTTGCAGGGCCAAAACCCTCCTCCAAACTGACATCAAGAAACTGGGGGGCAGAGTTCTCTTTCTCAGAGGAAAGGGACACTTTTTGTGTCCCGGCCCTAAGGCACTGTGCTCCCGGACGCCATCTGAAATTCCATATGGACCAAGATTATTCGCTGACGCAAGCTGCCATCAACCAGGACTCTGGTTGCATTTGTCGGGCTGAAACCCTCCACCAGACCGACATCATGATTCTCAGGCCTAAGTTTTCTTTCACGTGGATAAGTGCCATCATTTGTACTGTAGGCCCCATGTCTGGGAATCGATTGCCGCCTCTTCCAACTCCTCATGGAGCAAGATCCTTCCCAGACCCATGTTGCCATCAACTGGAACTGTAGCTGCAATTCTATGGCTAAATGCGTCCTAAAATCTGACATCATGGATCTGGGAGACTGAGTTTTCTTTCACGTGGAAAAGTGCCATCATTTCTATCGTAGGCCCCATGTCTGGGAGTAGACAGCCGCCTCTTCAATTCCGCATGGAGCAAGATCCCTCACAAACTTAAGCTGCCACCAACAAGGACCCTGGCTGCCCTTGCAGGGCCAAAACCCTCCTCCAAACTGACATCAAGAAAGTGGGGGGTAGAGTTCTCTTTCTCAGAGGAAAGGGACACTTTTTGTGTCCCGGCCGTAAGGCACTGTTCTCCCAGACGCCATCTGAAATTCGGTATGGATCAAGATTACTTGCTGACGCAAGCTGCCATCAAGTAGAACTCTGGCTCAATTGTAGGGGTAAATGGCTCCTAAAAACTGGCATCATGGATTTGGGAGACTGAGTTTTCTTTCACGTGGATAAGTGCCATCATTTGTATAGTAGGCCCCATGTCTGGGAATCAACTGCCGCCTCTTCAAATTCGGCATGGAGCAAGATCCATCACAGACCCAAGCTGCCACCGACAAGGACCCTGGCTGCCTTTGCAGGGCCAAAACCCTCCTCCAAACTGACATCAAGAAAGTGCGGGGCAGAGTTCTCTTTCTCAGAGAAAAGGGACACTTTTTGTGTCCCGGCCCTAAGGCACTGTGCTCCCTGCTGCCTCCTGAAATTCCTCATGGATCGAGATTCCTCGTAGACCCAAGCTGCCACCGACAAGGACCCTGGCAGCCCTTGCAGGGCCAAAACCCTCCTCCAAACTGACATCAAGAAACTGGGGGGCAGAGTTCTCTTTCTCAGAGAAAAGGGACACTTTTTGGGTCCCGGCTCTAAGGCACTGTGCTCCTGGACGCCACCTGAAATGCCACACGGATAAAGATCCTTCCCAGACCCAAGCTGCCATCAACTAGAACTCTGGCTGCAATTGTAGGACTAAATGCCTCCTAAAACTGGCATCATGCATCTGGGGGACTGAGTTTTTCTTTCACATGGAAAAGCGCCATTGTTTAAATCGAAGGCCACATATCTGGGAGTTGACAGCCGCATGCTGAAATTCCGCATGGATTAAGATTCCTCGCAGACCCAAGCTGCCACTGACAAGGACCCTGGCTGCCCTTGCAGGGCAAAAACCCTCCTCCAAACTGACATCAGGAAAGTGTGGGGCAGAGTTCTCTTTCTCAGAGAAAAGGGACACTTTTTGTGTCCCGGCCCGAAGGAACTGTTCTCCCGGATTTCTCCTTTAAATCCGTATGGATCAAGATCCTTTCCAGATCCAAGCTGCCATCTACTAGAAATCTGGCTGCAATTGCAGGGCTAAATGCCTCCTAAAAACTGGCATCATGGATCAGGAGGACTGGGTTTCCTTTCACATGGAAAAGCGTCATTGTTTGTATCCAAGGCCCCATGTCTGGGAGTCGACAGCCGCCTCTTCAAATTCCGCATGGAGCAAGATCCCTCACAGACCCAAAGTGCCACCGAAAAGGACCCTGGCTGCCCTTGCAGGGCCAAAACCCTCCTCCAAACTGACATCAAGAAACTGGGGGGCAGAGTTCTCTTTCCCAGAGAAAAAGGACACTTTTTGTGTCCCAGCCCGAAGGCACTGTTCTCCCTGCTGCCTGCTGAAATTCCGCATGGATCAAGATTCCTCGCAGACCCCAGCTGCACCGACAAGGACCCTGGCTGCTCTTGCAGGGCCAAAACCTTCCTCCAAACTGACATCAAGAAAGTGGGGGGCAGAGTTCTCTTTCTCAGAGAAAAGGGACACTTTTTGTGTCCCGGCCCTAAGGCACTGTTCTCCCGGATGCCTCCTGATAATCCGTATGGATCATCATCCTTCCCAGACCCAAGCTGCCATCAACTAGAACTCTGGCTGCAATTGTAGGGCTAAATGCCTCTAAAAACTGGCATCATGGATATGGGGGGGTTGAGTTTTCTTTCACATGGAAATGCGCCATTGTTTGTATCGAAGGCCACTTATCTGGGAGTTGACAGCCGCATGCTGAAATTCCGCATGGATTAAGATTCCTCGCAGACCCAAGCTGCCACCGACAAGGAGCCTGCTGCCCTTGCAGGGCCAAAACCCTCCTCCAAACTTACATCAAGAAAGTGGGAGGCAGAGTTCTCTTTCTCAGAGAAAAGGGACACTTTTGTGTCCCGGCCCGAAGGCACTGTGCTCCCGGATGCCTCCTGAATTCCGCATGGATTAAGATTCCTCGCAGACACAAGCTGCCACCGACAAGGACCCTGGCTGCCCTTGCAGGGCCAAAACCCTCCTCCAAACTGACATCAAGAAACTGGGGGGCAGAGTTCTCTTTCTCAGAGAAAACGGACACTTTTTGTATCCCGGCCCTAAGGCACTCTGCTCCCGACGCCACCTGAAATGCCGCACGGGTCAAGATCCTTCCCAGACCCAAGCTGCCATAAACTAGAACGCTGGCTGCAATTGTCGGGCTAAATGCCTCCTAAAAACCGACATCATGAATCTGGGGGCCTAAGTTTCCTTTCACGTGGAAAAGTGCCATCATTTGTATCGTAGGCCCCTCTGTCTGGGAGTCGACTGCCGCCTCTTCAAATTCCGCATGGAGCAAGAATCCTCACAGACCCAAGCTGCCTCCGACAAGGACCCTGGCTGCCCTTGCAGGGCCAAAACCCTCCTCCAAACTGACATCAAGAAACTGGTGGGCAGAGTTCCCTTTCTCCGAGAAAAGGAACACTTTTTGTGTCCCAGCCTTAAGGCACGCTGCTCCCGGACGCCACCTGAAATTCCGTATGGATCAAGATTACTGGCTGACGCAAGCTGCCATCAACTAGAACTCTGGCTGCAATTGTAGGGCTAAATGCCTCCTTAAAACTGGCATCATGGATTTGGGAGACTGAGTTTTTCTTCACGTGGATAAGTGCCATCATTTGTATCGTAGGCCCCATGTCTGGGAGTCGACAGCCGCCTCTTCAAATTCCGCATGGAGCAAGATCCATCACAGACCCAAGCTGCCACCGA
>JAVTVJ010006668.1:0-12528 GCA_034509425.1 Eopsaltria australis
AAAATTCATCCCCATTGACCAAAGTCGTGGGTTTTGATCCAACGGGGGCGTTTTTATCCCAAAATTTGTCCCATTGATGATGAACCTTGACTTTTCCACCCAACATTGCCTTTTCCACCCAACTGGGCCTTTTTACCCCAAATTCATCCCCATTGAGGTCCAACATTGACTTTTCCATACAATTAGGGAGTTTTTACCCCAAAATTCTTCCCCATTGACCAAAATCTTGGGGTTTGGTCCAAAGTGAGCGTTTTTATCCCGAAATTTGTCCCATTGATGTTGAATCTTGACTTTTCCACCCAACTGGGTGTTTTTATTCAAAAATCCATCCCCCTTGAGGCCCAGCGTTGGCTTTTCCACCCAACTGGGCATTTTTATTCCAAATCCATCCTCGTTGATGTCCGACGTTGACTTTTCTACCCAATTGGGGTGTTTTATCCTAAAATTTGTCCCCGTTGAGGTCCAACATTGACTTTTTCACCCAACATTGACTTTTCCGGTCCAATTGAGCCGCTTATCCCAAACTCAATATCCCTGTTGAGATCCAACCTTGACTTTTCCATCCAACGTTGACTTTTTTACCCAAATGGAGCGTTTTTATCTCAAAATTCATCCCCATTGACCAAAATCTTGGGGTTTGGTCCAACGGCGGCGTTTTTATCTCAAAATTTGTCCCATTGATGTTGAACATTGACCTTTCCACCCAACACTGACTTTTCCACCAAATTGGGGCATTTTTCATCACAAATCCATCCTCATAAACTTAACGTTGACTTTTCTACCCAATTGGAGCATTTTTATCCCAAAATTCATCCCCATTGAGCAAAGTCGTGGGTTTTGATCCAACGGGCGACCCCAAAATTTGTCCCATTGATGCTGAACCTTGACTTTTCCACCCAACATTGGCTTTTCCACCCAACTGGGCCTTTTTACCCCAAATTCATCCCCATTGAGGTCCAACATTGACTTTTCCATACAATTAGGGAGTTTTAACCCCAAAATTCTTCCCTATTGACCAAAATCTTGGGGTTTGGTCCAAAGGGAGCGTTTTTATCCCGAAATTTGTCCTATTGATGTTGAATCTTGACTTTTCCACCCAACTGGGTGTTTTTATCCAAAAATCCATCCCCCTTGAGGCCCAGCGTTGGCTTTTCCACCCAACTGGGCATTTTTATTCCAAATCCATCCTCGTTGACGTTTGACGTTGACTTTTCTACCCAATTGGGGCGTTTTTATCCTAAAATTTGTCCCCATGGAAGTCCAATATAGGCTTTTCCACCCAAAGCTGACTTTTCCGTCCAATTGGAGCTTTTATCCCAAAACTCTATCCCCTGCTGAGATCCAACCTGACTTTTTATCCAACGTGTTGACTTTCACCCAATTGGGACGCTATCCCAAAAATTCATCCTCTCATTGACCAAAGTGGTAGTGGCTTTTAACTGACGTAGCGCTTTATCCCAAAATTTGTCCCCTTTGAGGTCCAATATTGACTTTTTCAACCAACGCTGACTTTTCCATCCAATTGGAGCGTTTTTATCCCAAAACTCATCCCTGTTGAGATCCAACATTGATTTTTCCATCCAGCGTTGACTTTTTCACCAAAATGGAGCGTTTTTATCCCAAAATTCATCCCCATTGACCAAAATCTTGGGGTTTGGTCCAACGTGGGCGTTTTTATCTCAAAATTTGTCCCATTGATGTTGAACATTGACCTTTCCACCCAACACTGACTTTTGCACCCAATTGGGGCATTTTTCATCACAAATCCATCCTCATAAACTTAACGTTGACTTTTCTACCCAATTGGAGCATTTTTATCCCAAAATTCATCCCCATTGGCCAAAGTCATGGGGTTTGGTCCAACGGGGGCGTTTTTATCCCAAAATTTGTCCCATTGATGTTGAACCTTGACTTTTCCACCCAACATTGGCTTTTCCACCCAACTGGGCCTTTTACCCCAAATTCATCCCCATTGAGGTCCAACATTGACTTTTCCATACAATTAGGGAGTTTTTACCCCAAAATTCTTACCCATTGACCAAAATCTTGGGGTTTGGTCCAAAGGGAGCCGCTTTTATCCCTAAATTTGTCCTACTGATGCTAATCTTGACTCTTTTCCACCTAACTGCGTTTTATCCAAAAATCCATCCCTCTCAGGCCCAGCGCTGGCTTTTCCAAATCTAACTGCATTTTAATTCCAAATCCATCCTCGTTGACGTTAGACGTTGACTTTTCTACCCAATTGGGGCGTTTTTATCCTAAAATTTGTCCCCATTGAAGTCCAATATTGGCTTTTCCACCCAACGTTGACTTTTCCATCCAATTGGAGCATTTTTATCCCAAAACTCATCCCTGTCGAGTTCCAACCTTGACTTTTCCATCCAACGCTGACTTTTTTACCCAAATGGAGCGTTTTTATCTCAAAATTCACCCCCATTGACCAAAATCTTGGGGTTTGGTCCAACGGGGGCGTTTTATCTCAAAATTTGTCCCATTGATGTTGAACATTGACTTTTCCACCCAACACTGACTTTTCCACCCAATTGGGGCATTTTTATCACAAATCCATCCTCATTGATGCCCAACGTTGACTCTTTCTACCCAATTGGAGCGCTTATCCCAAAATTCATCTTCATGACTCAAATGGGTTTTTCTTGATCCAACGGGCGCTTTATCCCAAATTTGCATCCCATTGATGTTGAACCTTGACTTTTCCACCCAACATTGGCTTCTTTCCACCCAACTGGGCCTTTACCCCAAACAACCCCACTGGAGGTCCAAATACTGACTTTTCCATACAATTAGGAGTTTTTACCCCAAAATTCTTCCCCATTGACCAAACTCTTGGGGTTTGGTCCAAAGGGAGCGTTTTTATCCCGAAATTTGTCCCATTGATGTTGAATCTTGACTTTTCCACCCAACTGGGTGTTTTTATCCAAAAATCCATCCTCCTTGAGGCCCAGCGTTGGCTTTTCCACCCAACTGGGCATTTTTATTCCAAAGCCATCCTCGTTGACGTTAGACGTTGACTTTTCTACCCAATTGGGGCGTTTTTATCCTAAAATTTGTCCCCATTGAAGTCCAATATTGGCTTTTCCACCCAACGTTGACTTTTCCGTCCAATTGGAGCGTTTTTATCCCAAAACTCATCCCTGCTGAGATCCAACCTTGACTTTTCCATCCAACGTTGACTTTTTTACCCAAATGGAGCGTTTTATTCGCCCACCCTCTACTGACCTCACCACTAGCCTTGGTCCAAACGGGGCGCTTTGGCCCCAAAATTTGTCCCATTGATGTTGAACATTGACCCTTCCACCCAACACTGACTTTTCCGCCCAATTGGGGCATTTTTATCACAAATCCATCCTCATTGATGCCCAACGTTGACTTTTCTACCCAATTGGAGCGTTTTTATCCCAAAATTCATCCCCATTGACCAAAGTCTTTGGTTTTGATCCAACGGGGGCGTTTTTATCCCAAAATTTGTCCCATTGATGTTGAACCTTGAGTTTTCCACCCAACATTGCCTCTTCCACCCAACTGGGCCTTTTTACCCCAAATTCATCCCCATTGAGGTCCAACATTGACTTTTCCATACAATTAGGGAGTTTTTACCCCAAAATTCTTCCCCATTGACCAAAATCTTGGGGTTTTGTCCAAAGGGAGCGTTTTTATCCCGAAATTTGTCCCATTGATGTTGAATCTTGACTTTTCAACCCAACTGGGTGTTTTTATCCAAAAATCCATCCCCCTTGAGGCCCAGCGTTGTCTTTTCCACCCAACTGGGCATTTTTATTCCAAATCCATCCTCGTTGATGTCCGACGTTGACTTTTCTACCCAATTGGGGCGTTTTATCCTAAAATTTGTCCCCATGAAAGTCCAATATTGGCTTTTCCACCCAACGTTGACTTTTCCGTCCAATTGGAGCCGCTTTTATCCCAAAACTCATCCTCTCTGCTGAGATCCAACCTTGACTTTTTATCCAACGTTGACTTTTACCCAAAATGGAGCGTTTTTATCCTGTAATTCACCCCTCATTGACCAAAATCTTTTTGGGGTTTGGTCCAATGGGGGCGTTTTATTCCCAAAATTTGTCCATTGATGTTGGGAATATTGACCTTTCTACCTAACACTGACTTTTCCAATTGGGGCATTTTTAGCACAAATCCATCCTCATTGATGCCCAACTTTGACTTTTCTACCCAATTGGAGCGTTTTTATCCCAAAATTCATCCCCATTGACCAAAGTCGTGGTTTTTGATCCAACGGGGGCGTTTTTATCCCAAAATTTGTCCCATTGATGTTGAACCTTGACTTTTCCACCCAACATTGGCTTTTCCACCCAACTGGGCCTTTTTACCCCAAATTCATCCCCATTGAGGTCCAACATTGACTCTTTCCATACAATTAGGGAGAGTTTTACCCCAAACTCTTCCCCTACTGACCAAAATCTGGGGCTTCAGTCCAAGGGAGCTGCTTTTATCCCAACCTACTGATGTTGAATCTTGACTTTTCCACCCAACTGGGTGTTTTTATCCAAAAATCCATCCCCCTTGAGGCCCAGCGTTGGCTTTTCCACCCAACTGGGCATTTTTATTCCAAATCCATCCTCGTTGATGTCCGACGTTGACTTTTCTACCCAATTGGGGCGTTTTTATCCTAAAATGTGTCCCCATGGAAGTCCAATATTGGCTTTCCACCCAAAGTTGACTTTTCCGTCCAATTGGAGCGTTTTTATCCCAAAACTCATCCCTGTTGAGATCCAACCTTGACTTTTCCATCCAACGTTGACTTTTTAACCCAAATGGGACGTTTTTATCCCAAAAATTCATCCCCATTGACCAAAGTCGTAGGTTTTGATCCGACGGGGGCGTTTTTATCCCAAAATTTGTCCCCGTTGAGGTCCAATATTGACTTTTTCAACCAACGTTGACTTTTCCATCCAATTGGAGCGTTTTTATCCCAAAACTTATCCCTGTTGAGATCCAACCTTGATTTTTCCATCCAGCGGTGACTTTTTTACCCAAATGGAGCCTTTTTTATCCACAAAAATTCATCCCCATTGACCAAAATCTTGGTTTTGGTCCAACGGGGGCGGTTTTTATCTCAAAATTTCTCCCATTGATGTTGAACATTGACCTTTCCACCCAACACTGACTTTTCCACCCAATTGGGGCATTTTTATCACAAATCCATCCTCATAAACTTAACGTTGACTTTTCTACCCAATTGGAGCATTTTTATCCCAAAATTCATCCCCATTGGCCAACGTCGTGGGGTTTGGTCCAACGGGGGCGTTTTTATCCCAAAATTTGTCCCATTGATGTTGAACCTTGACTTTTCCACCCAACATTGGCTTTTCCACCCAACTGGGCCTTTTTACCCCAAATTCATCCCCATTGAGGTCCAAAATTGACTTTTCCATACAATTAGGGAGTTTTTACCCCAAAATTCTTCCCCATTGACCAAAATCTTGGGGTTTGGTCCAAAGGGAGCGTTTTTATCCCGAAATTTGTCCCATTGATGTTGAATCTTGACTTTTCCACCCAACTGGGTGTTTTTATCCAAAAATCCATCGCCCTTGAGGCCCAGCGTTGTCTTTTCCACCCAACTGGGCATTTTTATTCCAAATCCATCCTCGTTGATGTCCGACGTTGACTTTTCTACCCAATTGGGGCGTTTTTATCCTAAAATTTGTCCCCATGGAAGTCCAATATTGGCTTTTCCACCCAAAGTTGACTTTTCCGTCCAATTGGAGCGTTTTTATCCCAAAATCATCCCTGTTGAAGATCAACGCTTGAGCTTTTCCATCCCAACGTTGACTTTTTTACCAAATGGACGTTTTTATGCTCAAATTCACCCCCATTGACCAAAATACTTGGGTTTGGTCCAACGGGGGCGTTTTATCTCAAATTTTGTCCATCTGATGTTGAACATTGACCTTCCACCCAACACTGACTTTTCCACCCAATTGGGGCATTTTTATCACAAATCCATCTTCATTGATACCCAACTTTGACTTTTCTACCCAATTGGAGCGTTTTTATCCCAAAATTCATCTTCATTGACCAAAGTCGTGGGTTTTGATCCAACGGGGGCGGTTTTATCCCAAAATTTGTCCCATTGATGTTGAACCTTGACTTTTCCACCCAACATTGGCTTTTCCACCCAACTGGGCCTTTTTACCCCAAATTCATCCCCATTGAGGTCCAACATTGACTTTTCCATACAATTAGGGAGTTTTTACCCCAAAATTCTTCCCCATTGACCAAAATCTTGGGGTTTGGTCCAAAGGGAGCGTTTTTATCCCGAATTTTGTCCCATTGATGTTGAATCTTGACTTTTCCACCCAACTGGGTGTTTTTATCCAAAAATCCATCCCCTTGAGGCCCAGCGTTGGCTTTTCCACCCAACTGGGCATTTTTATTCCAAATCCATCCTCGTTGATGTCCGACGTTGACTTTTCTACCCAATTGGGGCGTTTTTATCCAAAAATTTGTCCCCATTGAAGTCCAAAATTGGCTTTTCCACCCAACGTTGACTTTTCCGTCCAATTGGAGCGTTTTTATCCCAAAACTCATCTCTGTTGAGTTCCAACCTTGACTTTTCCATCCAACGTTGACTTTTTCACCCAATTGGGGTGTTTTTATCCCAAAAATTCATCTTCATTGACCAAAGTCGTATGTTTTGATCCAACGGGGGCCGTTTTTATCCCAAAATTTGTCCCCGTTGAGGTCCAATATTGACTTTTTCACCCAACGTTGACTTTTCCATCCAATTGTAGCGTTTTTATCTCAAAACTCATCCCTGTTGAGATCAAACCTTGATTTTTCCATCCAGCGTTGACTTTTTCACCCAAATGGAGCGTTTTTATCCCAAAATTCATCCCCATTGACCAAAATCTTGGGGTTTGGTCCACGGGGGCGTTTTAATCTCAAAATTTGTCCCATTGATGTTGAACATTGACCTTTCCACCCAACACTGACTTTTCCACCCAATTGGGGCATTTTTATCACAAATCCATCCTCATTGATGCCCAACTTTGACTTTTCTACCCAATTGGAGCGTTTTTTATCCCAAAATTCATCCCCATTGACCAAAGTCGTGGGTTTTGATCCAACGGGGGCGTTTTTATCCCAAAATTTGTCCCATTGATGTTGAACCTTGACTTTTCCACCCAACATTGGCTTTTCCACCCAACTGGGCCTTTTAACCCCAAATTCATCCCCATTGAGGTCCAACATTGACTTTTCCATACAATTAGGGAGTTTTTACCCCAAAATTCTTCCCCATTGACCAAAATCTTGGGGTTTTGTCCAAAGGGAGCTTTTTTATCCCGAAATTTGTCCCATTGATGTTGAATCTTGACTTTTCCACCCAACTGGGTGTTTTTATCCAAAAATCCATCCCCCTTGAGGCCCAGCGTTGGCTTTTCCACCCAACTAGGCATTTTTATTCCAAATCCATTCTCGTTGATGTCCGACGTTGACTTTTCTACCCAATTGGGGCGTTTTTATCCTAAAATTTGTCCCCATGGAAGTCCAATATTGGCTTTTCCACCCAAAGTTGACTTTTCCGTCCAATTGGAGCGTTTTTATCCCAAAACTCATCCCTGTTGAGATCCAACCTTGAATTTTTTATCCAACGTTGACTTTTTCACCCAATTGGGACGTTTTTATCCCAAAAATTCATCCCCATTGACCAAACTCTTCCGGTTTGGTCCAACGGGGCGTTTAGTCTCAAAATTTGTCCATTGATGTTTGAAACATTGAACCTTTCACCCAACACTGACTTTTTCCGCCCAATTGCGGGCATTTTTATCACAAAATCCATCCTCATTGATGCCCAACCTTGACTTTTCTACCCAATTGGAGCGTTTTTATCCCAAAATTCATCTTCATTGACCAAAGTCGTGGGTTTTGATCCAACGGGGGCATTTTTATCCCAAAATTTGTCCCATTGATGTTGAACCTTGACTTTTCCACCCAACATTGGCTTTTCCACCCAACTGGGCCCTTTTACCCCAAATTCATCCCCATTGAGGTCCAACATTGACTTTTCCATACAATTAGGCAGTTTTTACCCCAAAATTCTTCACCATTGACCAAAATCTTGGGGTTTGAGCCAAAGGGAGCGTTTTTATCCCGAAATTTGTCCCATTGATGTTGAATCTTGACTTTTCCACCCAACTGGGTGTTTTTTATCCAAAAATCCATCCCCCTTGAGGCCCAGCGTTGGCTTTTCCACCCAACTGGGTATTTTTATTCCAAATCCATCCTCGTTGATGTCCGACGTTGACTTTTCTACCCAATTGGGGCGTTTTTATCCTAAAATTTGTCCCCATGAAAGTCCAATATTGGCTTTTCCACACAACGTTGACTTTTCCGTCCAATTGGAGCGTTTTTATCCCAAAATTCATCCCCATTGACCAAAGTCGTGGGTTTTGATCCAACGGGGGCGTTTTTATCCCAAAATTTGTCCCATTGATGTTGAACCTTGACTTTTCCACCCAACATTGGCTTTTCCACCCAACTGGGCCTTTTTAACCCAAATTCATCCCCATTGAGGTCCAACATTGACTTTTCCATACAATTAGGGAGGTTTTACCCCAAAATTCTTCCCCATTGACCAAAATCTTGGGGTTTGGTCCAAAGGGAGCGTTTTTATTCCGAAATTTGTCCCATTGATGTTGAATCTTGACTTTTCCACCCAACTGGGTGTTTTTATCCAAAAATCCATCCCCCTTGAGGGCCAGCGTTGGCTTTTCCACCCAACTGGGCATTTTTATTCCAAATCCATCCTCGTTGATGTCCGACGTTGACTTTTCTACCCAATTGGGGCGTTTTTATCCTAAAAATTGTCCCCGTTGAAATGCAACATTGGCTTTTCCACCCAAAGTTGACTTTTCCGTCCAATTGGAGCGTTTTTATCCCAAAACTCATCCCTGTTGAATTGCAACCTTGACTTTTTTATCCAGCGGTGACTTTTTCACCCAATTGGGACGTTTTTATCCCAAAAATTCATCCCCATTGACCAAACTCTTCCGGTTTGTTCCAACGGGGGCGTTTTTATCCCAAAATTTGTCCCCGTTGAGGTCCAAGATTGACTTTTTCACCCAACGCTGACTTTTGAATCCAATTGTAGCGTTTTTATCCCAAAACTCATCCCTGTTGAGATCCAACCTTGATTTTTCCATCCAACGTTGACTCTTTCACCCAAATGGAGCGTTTTTATCCCAAAATTCATCCCCATTTACCAAAATCTTGGGGTTTGGTCCAACGAGGGCGTTTTTATCTCAAAATTTCTCCCATTGATGTTGAACATTGACCTTTCCACCCAACACTGAGTTTTGCACCCAATTGGGGCATTTCTCATCACAAATCCATCCTCATAAACTTAACGTTGACTTTTCTACCCAATTGGAGCGTTTTTATCCCAAAATTCATCCCCATTGACCAAAGTCGTGGGTTTTGATCCCACGGGGGCGTTTTTATCCCAAAATTTGTCCCATTGATGTTGAACCTTGACTTTTCCACCCAACATTGGCTTTTCCACCCAACTGGGGCCTTTTTACCCCAAATTCATCCCCATTGAGGTCCAACATTGACTTTTCCATACAATTAGGGAGTTTTTACCCCAAAATTCTTCCCCATTGACCAAAATCTTGGGGTTTGGTCCAAAAGGAGCGTTTTTATCCCGAAATTTGTCCCATTGATGTTGAATCTTGACTTTTCCACCCAACTGGGTGTTTTTATCCAAAAATCCATCCCCCTTGAGGCCCAGCGTTGTCTTTTCCACCCAACTGGGCATTTTTATTCCAAATCCATCCTCGTTGATGTCCGACGTTGACTTTTCTACCCAATTGGGGCGTTTTTATCCTAAAATTTGTCCCCATGAAAGTCCAATATTGGCTTTTCCACCCAACGTTGACTTTTCCGTCCAATTGGAGCATTTTTATCTCAAAATTCATCCCCATTAACCAAAGTCGTGGGTTTTGATCCAATGGGGGCGTTTTTATCCCAAAATTTGTCCCATTGATGTTGAACCTTGACTTTTCCACCCAACATTGGCTTTTCCACCCAACTGGGCCTTTTTACCCCAAATTCATCCCCATTGAGGTCCAACATTGACTTTTCCATACAATTAGGGAGTTTTTACCCAAAAATTCTTCCCCATTGACCAAAATCTTGGGGTTTGGTCCAAAGGGAGCGTTTTTATCCCGAAATTTGTCACATTGATGTTGAATCTTGACTTTTCCACCCAACTGGGTGTTTTTATCCAAAAATCCATCCCCCTGGAGGCCCAGCGTTGGCTTTTCCACCCAACGGGCATTTTTATTACAAATCCATCCTCGTTCATGTCCGACGTTGACTTTTCTACCCAATTGGGGCGTTTTTATCCTAAAATTTGTCGCCATGAAGTCCAATATTGTCTTTTCTACCCAAAGTTGACTTTTCCGTCTAATTGGAGCATTTTTATCCCAAAACTCATCCCTGTTGAGATCCAACCTTGACTTTTTTATCCAACGTTGACTTTTTCACCCAATTGGGACGTTTTTATCCCAAAAATTCACCCCCATTGACCAAAGTCGTAGGTTTTGATCCAACGGGGGCGTTTTTATCCCAAAATTTGTCCCCGTTGAGGTCCAATATTGACTTTTTCACCCAACGCTGACTTTTGAATCCAATTGTAGCGTTTTTATCTTAAAACACATCCCTGTTGAGATCCAACCTTGATTTTTCCATCCAGCGATGACTCTTTCACCCAAATGGAGCGTTTTTATCCCAAAATTCATCCCCATTGACCAAAATGTTGGGGTTTGGTCCAACGAGGGCGTTTTTATCTCAAAATTTGTCCCATTGATGTTGAACATTGACCTTTCCACCCAACACTGAGTTTTGCACCCAATTGGGGCATTTCTCATCACAAATCCATCCTCATAAACTTAACGTTGACTTTTCTACCCAATTGGAGCGTTTTTATCCCAAAATTCATCCCCATTGGCGAAAGTCGTGGGTTTTGATCCCACGGGGGCGTTTTTATCCCAAAATTTGTCCCATTGATGTTGAACCTTGACTTTTCCACCCAACATTGGCTTTTCCACCCAACTGGGCCTTTTTACCCCAAATTCATCCCCATTGAGGTCCAACATTGACTTTTCCATACAATTAGGGGGTTTTTACCCCAAAATTCTTCCCCATTGACCAAAATCTTGGGGTTTGGTCCAAAGGGAGCGTTTTTATCCCAAAATTTGTCCCATTGATGTTCGAATCTTACTTTCGCACCCAACTGCGGTGTTTTATCCAAAAAATCCAGTCCCCTGAGGCCAGCGTGTCTTTTCCACCCCAACTGGGCATTTCTTTTTTTTCCAAATCCATTCCTCGTTGATGTCCGACGTTACTTTTCTACCCAATTGGGGCGTTTTTATCCTAAAATTTTCCCCATGAAAGTCCAATATTGGCTTTTTCCACCCAACGGTTGACTTTTCCGTCCAATTGGGCTTTTATACCCAAAATTCATCCCAATTAACCAAAATCTTGGTATTTGGTCCAACGGCGGGCGTTTTTATCCCAAAATTTGTCCCATTGATGTTGAACATTGACCTTTCCACCCGAACACTGACTTTTCCACCCAATTGCTGGCATTTTTATCACAAAATCCATCCTCATTGATGCCCAACGTTGACTTTTTCACCCAATTGGGGTGCTTTTATCCCAGAATTCATCCCCATTGACCAAAATCTTGGGGTTTTGGTCCAACGGGGGCATTTTTACCCCAAAATTTGTCCCATTGATGTTGAACATTGACCTTTCCACCCAACACTGACTTTTCCACCCAATTGGGGCATTTTTATCACAAATCCATCCTCATAAACTTAACGTTGTCTTTTCTACCCAATTTGAGCATTTTTATCCCAAAATTCATCCCCATTGACCAAAGTCGTGGGGTTTTGATCCAACGGGGGCGTTTTTATCCCAAAATTTGTCCCACTGATGTTGAACCTTGACTTTTCCACCCAACATTGGCTTTTCCACCCAACTGGGCCTTTTTACCCCAAATTCATCCCCATTGAGGTCCAACATTGACTTTTCCATACAATTAGGGAGTTTTTTACCCCAAAATTCTTCCCCATTGACCAAAATCTTGGGGTTTGGTCCAAAGGGAGCGTTTTTATCCCGAAATTTGTCCCATTGATGTTGAATCTTGACTTTTCCACCCAACTGGGTGTTTTTATCCAAAAATCCATCCCCCTTGAGGCCCAGCGTTGGCTTTCCACCCAACTGGGCATTTTTATTCCAAATCCATCCTCGTTGATGTCCGACGTTGACTTTTCTACCCAATTGGGGCGTTTTTATCCTAAAATTTGTCCCCATTGAAGTCCAATATTGGCTTTTCCACCCAACGTTGACTTTTCCGTCCAATTGGAGCGTTTTATCCCAAAACTCATCCCTGTTGAGATCCAACCTTGACTTTTCCATCCAACGTTGACTTTTTTACCCAAATGGAGCGTTTTTATCTCAAAATTC
>JAVTVJ010006670.1:0-13725 GCA_034509425.1 Eopsaltria australis
TTTAGGAGGCATTTAGCCCTGCAATTGCAGCCAGAGTTCTAGTTGATGGCAGCTTGGGTCTGGGAAGGATCTTGATCCATACGGAATTTCAGGTGGCGTCCGGGAGAACAGTGCCTTAGGGCCGGGACACAAAAAGTGTCCCTTTTCTCTGAGAAAGAGAACTCTGCCCCCCAGTTTATAGATGTCAGTTTTAAGGAGGCATTTAGCCCTACAATTGCAGCCAGAATTCTAGTTGATGGCAGCTTTCGTCAGCCAGTAATCTTGATCCATACGGAATTTCAGGTGGCGTCCGGGAGCAGAGTGCCTTAGGGCCGGGACACAAAAAGTGTCCCTTTTCCTGAGAAAGAGAACTCTGCCCCCCAGTTTCTTGATGTCAGTTTGGAGGAGGGTTTTGGCCCTGCAAGGGCAGCCAGGGTCCTTGTGGGTAGTATCTTGGGTCAGCGAGAAATCTTGAGTCATGCGGAATTTCAGCAGGCAGCAGGAAGCACAGTGCCTTCGGGCCGAAAAAAGAAAGTGTCCCTTTTCTCTGAGAAAGAGAACTCTGCCCCCCACTTTCTTGATGTCAGTTTGGAAGAGGGTTTTGGCCCTGCAAAGGCAGCCAGGCTCCGTGTCGGTGGCAGCTTGGGTCTGCGGGGAATCATGATCCATGCAGAATTTAAGCAGGCAGCAGGGAGAACAGTGCCTTAGGGCCGGGATACAAAATGTGTCCCTTTTCTCTGAGAAAGAGAACTCTGCCCCCCAATTTCTTGATGTCAGTATGGAGGAGGGTTTTGGCCCTGCAAGGGCAGCCAGGGTCCTTGTCGGTGGCAGCTTGGGTCTGTGAGGGATCTTGCTCCATGCGGAATTTGAAGAGGCGGCAGTTGATTCCCAGACATGGGGCCTACGATACAAATGATGGCACTTATCCACGTGAAAGAAAACTCAGTCTCCCAAATCCATGATGCCAGTTTTTAGGGGCATTAGCCCTACATTGCGCCAGAGTTCTAGTTGATGTAGCCTGCGCAGCCAGTAATCTTGATCCATACGGAATTTCAGGTGGCGTCCGGGAGCCCACAGTGCCTTAGGGCGGGGACACAAAAAGTGTCCCTTTTCTCTGGGAAAGAGAACTCTGCCCACCACTTTCTTGACGTCAGTTTGGAGGAGGGTTTTGGCCTTGCAAGGGCAGCCAGGGTCCTTCTCGGTGGCAGCTTGGGGCTGTGAGGAATCTTAATCCATGCGGAATTTCAGCAGGCAGAAGGGAGCACAGTGCCTTGGGGCCGGGATACAAAAAGTGTCCCTTTTCTCTGAGAAGAGAACTCTGCCCCCCACTTTCTTGATGTCAGTTTGGAGGAGGGTTTTGGCCCTGCAAGGGCAGCCAGGGTCCTTGTCGGTGGCAGCTTGGGTCTGCGAGAAATCTTTATCCATGCGGAGTTTCAGGAGGCATCCGGGAGCACAGTGCCTTAGGGCGGGGACACAAAAAGTGTCCCTTTTCTCTGAGAAAGAGAACTCTGCCCCCCAGTTTCCTGACGTAAATTTGGAGGAGGGTTTTGGCCCTGCAAGGGCAGCCAGGGTTCTAGTCGGTGGCAGCTTGGGTCTGTGAGGGATCTTGATCCATGCGGAATTTCAGGAGTCATCCGGGAGCACAGTGCCTTAGGGCCGAGAAACAAAAAGTGTCCCTTTTCTCTGAGAAAGAGAACTCTGCCCCCCACTTTCTTGATGTCAATTTGGAGGAGGGTTTTGGCCCTGCAAGGGCAGCCTGGGTCCTTCTCGGTGGCAGCTTGGGTGTGTGATGCATCTTGCTCCATGCGGAATTTGAAGAGGCGGCTGTCGACTCCCAGATATGGGGCCTACGATAGAAATGATGGCACTTATCCACGTGAAAGAAAACTCAGTCTCACAAATCCATGATGCCAGTTTTTAGGAGGCATTTAGCCCTACAATTGCAGCCAGAGTCCTGGTTGATGGCAGCTTGCGTCAGCCAGTAATCTTGATCCATACAGAATTTCAGGTGGCTTCCGGGAGCACAGTGCCTTAGGGCTGGGACACAAAAAGTGTCCCTTTTCTCTGAGAAAGAGAACTCTGCCCCCCAGTTTCTTGATGTCAGTTTGGAGGAGGGTTTTGGCCCTGCAAGGGCAGCCAGGGTCCTTGTCAGTGGCAGCTTGGGTCTATAAGTGATCTTGCTCCATGCGGAATTTGAAGAGGCGGCAGTTTTTCCCAGACATGGGGCCTACGATACAAATGATGGCACTTTTCCACGTGAAAGAAAACTTAGGCCCGAAATTCATGATGTCGGTTTGGTGGAGGATTTAGCCCTACAAATGCAACCAGAGTCCTGGTTGATGGCAGCTTGCGTCAGCGAATAATTTTGATCCATACGGAATTTCAGGAGGCATCCGGGAGCAACAGTGCCTTAGGGCCGGGACACAAAAAGTGTCCCTTTTCTCTGAGAAAGGGAACTCTGCCCCCACTTTCTTGATGTCAGTTTGGAGGAGGGTTTTGGCCCTGCAAGGCAGCCAGGGTCCTTGTCGGTGGCAGCTTGGGTCTGCGAGGAATCTTGATCCATGCGGAATTTCAGCAGGCAGCAGGGAGCATAGTTCCTTAGGGCAGGGACACAAAAAGTGTCTCTTTTCTCTGAGAAAGAGAACTCTGCCCCCCAGTTTTCCTGACGTCAGTTTGTGGAGGGTTTTGGCCCTGCAAGGGCAGCCAGCGTCCTTGTCGGTGGCAGCTTGGGTCTGTGAGGGATCTTGATCCATACGGAATTTCAGGAGGCATCCGGGAGCACAGTGCCTTAGGGCCGGAAAAAAAAAGTGTCTCTTTTCTCTGAGAAAGAGAAGTCTGCCCCCCAGTTTTCTGACGTCAGTTTGGTGGAGGGTTTTGGCCCTGCAAGGGCAGCCAGCGTCCTTGTCGGTGGTAGCTTGGGTCTGCGAGGTATCTTGATCCATGCGGAATTTCAGCATGGGGCTGTCAACTCCCAGACATGGGGCCTTCGATACAAATGATGGCACTTTCCACATGAAAGAAAACTCAGTCTCCCAAATCTACGATGCCAGGTTTTAGGAGGCATTTAGCCCTGCAATTGCAGCCAGAGTTCTAGTGGACGGCAGCTTGCGTTTGCCAGTAATCTTGATCCATACGGAATTTCAGGAGGCGTACGGGAGCACAGTGCCTTTGGGCCGGGATACAAAAAGTGTCCCTTTTCTCTGAGAAAGAGAACTCTGCCCCCCGCTTTCTTGATGTCAGTTTGGAGAAGGGTTTTGGCCCTGCAGGGGCAGCCAGGGTTCTTCTCGGTGGCAGCTTGGGTCTGTGATGGATCTTGCTCCATGCGGAATTTGCAGAGGCGGTTGTCGACTCCCAGACATGGGGCATACGATACAAATGATGGCAGTTTTCCACGTGAAAGAAAGCTCAGTGTCCGAGATACACGATGCCAGTTTTTAGGAGGCATTTAGCCCTACAATTGCAGCCAGAGTTCTAGTTGATGGCAGCTTGGGTCTGGGAAGGATCTTGATCCATACGTAATTTCAGGTGGCGTCCGGGAGAACAGTGCCTTAGGGCCGGGACACAAAAAGTGTCCCTTTTCTCTGAGAAAGAGAACTCTGCCCCCCAGTTTATAGATGTCAGTTTTAAGGAGGCATTTAGCCCTACAATTGCAGCCAGAATTCTAGTTGATGGCAGCTTTCGTCAGCCAGTAATCTTGATCCATACGGAATTTCAGGTGGCGTCCGGGAGCAGAGTTCCTTAGGGCTGGGACACAAAAAGTGCCCCTTTTCTCTGAGAAAGAGAACTCTGCCCCCCACTTTCTTGATGTCAGTTTGGAGGAGGGTTTTGGCCCTGCAAGGGCAGCCAGGGTCCTTGTGGGTAGTATCTTGGGTCAGCGAGAAATCTTGATTCATGCGGAATTTCAGCAGGCAGCAGGAAGCACAGTGCCTTCGGGCCGAAAAAAGAAAGTGTCCCTTTTCTCTGAGAAAGAGAACTCTGCCCCCCACTTTCTTGATGTCAGTTTAGAAGAGGGTTTTGCCCCTGCAAAGGCAGCCAGGCTCCGTGTCGGTGGCAGCTTGATCTGCGGGGAATCTTGATCCATGCGGAATTTAAGCAGGCAGTAGGGAGAACAGTGCCTTAGGGCCGGGATACAAAATGTGTCCCTTTTCTCTGAGAAAGAGAACTCTGCCCCCCAATTTCTTGATGTCAGTATGGAGGAGGGTTTTGGCCCTGAGAGGGCAGCCAGGGTCCCTCGCGGTGGTAGCTCGGGTCTGTGAGGGATCTTGCTGCATGCGGAATTTGAAGAGGAGGCAGTTGATTCCCAGACATGAGGCCTACGATACAAATGATGGCACATATCCACGTGAAAGAAAACTCAGTCTCCCAAATCCATGATGCCAGTTTTTAGGAGGCATTTAGCCCTACAATTGCAGCCAGAGTTCTAGTTGATGGCAGCTTGCGTCAGCCAGTAATCTTGATCCATACGGAATTTCAGGTGGCGTCCGGGAGCACAGTGCCTTAGGGCTGGACACAAAAAGTGTCCCTTTTCTCTGAGAAAGAGAACTCTGCCCCCCAGTTTCTTGATGTCAGTTTGGCGGAGGGTTTTGCCCCTGCAAGGGCAGCCAGGGTCCTTGTCGGTGGCAGCTTGGGTCTGCGAGGAATCTTGATCCATGTGGAATTTCAGCAGCAGCAGGGAGCATAGTGCCTTAGGGCCGGGACACAAAAAGTGTCCCTTTTCTCTGAGAAAGGGAACTCTGCCCCCCACTTTCTTGATGTCAGTTTGGAGGAGGGTTTTGGCCCTGCAAGGGAAGCCAGGGTCCTTGTCGGTGGCAGCTTGGGTCTGCGAGGAATCTTAATCCATGCGGAATTTCAGCATGCGGCTGTCAACTCCGAGACATGGGGCCTTCGATACAAATGATGGCACTTTTCCATGTGAAAGAAAACTCAGTCACCCAAATCCATGATGCCAGTTTTAAGGAGGCATTTAGCCCTGCAATTGCAGCCAGAGCTCTAGTTGATGGTAGCCTGCGTCAGCCAGGAATCTTGATCCATACGGAATTTCAGGTGGCGTCCGGGAGCACAGTGCCTTAGGGCTGGGACACAAAAAGTGTCGCTTTTCTCTGAGAAAGAGAACTCTGCCCCCCAGTTTCTTGATGTCAGTTTGGAGGAGGGTTTTGGCCCTGCAAGGGAAGCCAGGGTCCTTGTCGGTGGCAGCTTGGGTCTGTGAGGGATCTTGATCCATACGGAATCAGGAGTCATCGCGGGAGGCACAAGTTGGCCCTTAGGGCCGAGAAACAAAAAGTGTCCTTTTCTCTGAGACAAGAGAACTCTGCCCCCGCCACTTTCTTGGATGTCAGTTTTGGAGGAGGGTTTTGCCCGCAGGGAAAGCCAGGTCCTTGTCGGAGGAGCTGGGTTGCGAGGAATCTTATCCATGTGGAATTTCAGCATGCGGCTTGTCCAACCCCAAAGACATGGGGCCTACAATACAAATGATGGCACTTCTCCACGTGAAAGAAAACTCAGTCCTCCAGATCCATGATGCCAGTTTTAAGGAAGCATTTAGCCCTACAATTGCAACCAGAATTCTGGTTGATGGCAGCTTGGGTCTGGGAAGGATCTTGATCCGTGCGGCGTCTCAGGAGGCGTTCGGGAGCACAGTGCCTTCGGGCCAAGACAAAAAAAGTGTCCCTTTTCTCTGAGAAAGAGAACTCTGCCCCCCACAGTTTCTTGATGTCAGTTTGGAGGAGGGTTTTGGCCCTGCAAGGGCAGCCAGGGTCCTTGTCGGTGGCAGCTGGGGTCTGCGAGGAATCTTGATCCATGCGGAATTTCAGGAGGCAGCAGGGAGACAGTGCCTTAGGGCGAGAAACAAAAAGTGTCCCTTTTCTCTGAGAAAGAGAACTCTGCCCCCCAGTTTCTTGATGTCAGTTTGGAGGAGGGTTTTGGCCCTGCAAGGGCAGCCTGGGTCTTTCTCGGTGGCAGCTTGGGTCTGTGAGGGATCTTGCTCCATGCGGAATTTGAAGAGGCGGCAGTTGATTCCCAGACATGGGGCCTACGATACAAATGATGGCACTTATCCACGTGAAAGGAAACTCAGTCTCACAAATCCATGATGCCAGTTTTTAGGAGGCATTTAGCCCTACAATTGCAGCCAGAGTCCTGGTGGATGGCAGCTTGCGTCAGCCAGTAATCTTGATCCATACGGAATTTCAGGTGGCTTCCGGGAGCACAGTGCCTTAGGGCTGGGACACGAAAAGTGTCCCTTTTCTCTGAGAAAGGGAACTCTGACCCCAGTTCCTTGATGTCAGTTTGGAGTACGGTTTTGGCCCTGCAAGGGCAGCCAGCGTCCTTGTCGGTGGCAGCTTGGGTCTGTGAG
Source organism: Eopsaltria australis (assembly GCA_034509425.1). NCBI lineage: Eukaryota > Metazoa > Chordata > Aves > Passeriformes > Petroicidae > Eopsaltria > Eopsaltria australis. Next base: position 6,332 of record JAVTVJ010006670.1, read on the forward strand.
GGATCTTGATCCATACGGAATTTCAGGAGGCATCCGGGAGCACAGTGCCTTAGGGCCGGGACACAAAAAGTGTCCCTTTTCTCTGAGAAAGGGAGCTCCGCCCCCCACTTTCTTGATGTCAGTTTGGAGGACGGTTTTGGCCCTGCAAAGGCAGCCAGGGTCTTTGTCGGTGGCAGCTTGGGTCTGTGAGGGATCTTGATGCATAAAGAATTTCAGGAGGCATCCGGGAGCCGAGTGCCTTAGGGCCGTGACACAAAAAGTGTCCCTTTTCTCTGAGAAATAAAACTCTGCCCCCCACTTTCTTGATGTCAGTTTGGAGGAGGGTTTTGGCCCTGCAGGGGCAGCCAGGGTCCTTGTCGGTGGTATCTTGGTTCAGCGAGGAATCTTGATCCATGCGGAATTTCAGCAGGCAGCAGGGAGCACAGTGCCTTCGGGCCGAAACACGAAAGTGTCCCTTTTCTCTGAGAAAGAGATCTCTGCCCCCCACTTTCTTGATGTCAGTTTGGAGGAGGGTTTTGGCTCTGCATGGGCAGCCAGGGTCCTTCGCGGTGGTAGCTTGGGTCTGTGAGGGATATTAATCCATGCGGAATTTGAAGAGGCGGCAGTTGATTCCAAGACATGGGGCCTACGATACAAATGATGGCACTTATCCACGTGAGAGAAAACTCAGACTCCCAAATCCATGATGCCAGTTTTTAGGAGGCATTTAGCCCTACAATTGCAGCCAGAGTTCTGGTTGATGGCAGATTGGGTGTGGGAAGGATCTTGATCGGTGCGGCATCTCAGGTGTCGTCCGGGAGCAGAGTGCCTTAGGGCCGGGACACAAAAAGTGTCCCTTTTCTCTGAGAACTCTGCCCCCCAGTTTCTTGATGTCAGTTTGGAGGAGGGTTTTGGCCCTGCAAGGGCAGCCAGGGTCCTTGTCAGTGGCAGCTTGGGTCTATAAGGGATCTTGCTCCATGCGGAATTTGAAGAGGCGGCAGTTTTTTCCCAGACATGGGGCCTACGATACAAATGATGGCACTTATCCACGTGAAAGAAAACTTAGGCCCAAAATTCATGATGTCGGTTTGGTGGAGGATTTAGCCCTACAAATGCAACCAGAGTGCTGGTTGATGGCAGCCTACGTCAGCGAATAATTTTGATCCATACAGAATTTCAGGAGGCGTCGGGGAGCACAGTGCCTTAGGGCCGGGACACCAAAAGTGTCCCTTTTCTCTGAGAAAGAGAACTCTGCCCCCCAGTTTCTTGATGTAAGATTGGAGGAGGGTTTTGGCCCTGCAAGGGCAGCCAGGGTCCTATCGGTGGCAGCTTGGGTCTGCGAGGAATCTTGATCCATGCGGAATTTCAGCAGGCAGCAGGGAGCATAGTTCCTTAGGGCAGGGACACAAAAAGTGTCCCTTTTCTCTGAGAAAGAGAACTCTGCCCCCCACTTTCTTGATGTCAGTTTGGAGGAGGGTTTTGGCCCTGCAAGGGCAGTCAGGGTCCTTGTCGGTGGCAGCTGGGTCTGTGAGGGATCTTGATCCATACGGAATTTCAGGAGGCATCCGGGAGCAGAGTGCCTTAGGGCCGGGACACAAAAAGTGTCCCTTTTCTCTGAGAAAGAGAACTCTGCCCCCCACTTTCTTGATGAAAGTTTGGAGGAGGGTTTGGCCATGCAAGGGCAGCCAGGGTCCTTGTCGGTGGCAGCTTGGGTCTGCGAGGAATCTTGATCCATGCGGAATTTCAGCATGGGGCTGTCAACTCCCAGACATGGGGTCTTCGATACAAATGATGGCACTTTCCACATGAAAGAAAACTCAGTCTCCCAAATCTACGATGCCAGGTTTTAGGAGGCATTTATCCCTGCAATTGCAGCCAGAGTTCTAGTTGACGGCAGCTTGCGTCTGCCAGTAATCTTGATCCATACGGAATTTCAGGTGGCGTACGGGAGCACAGTGCCTTAGGGCCGGGATACAAAAAGTGTCCCTTTTCTCTGAGAAAGAGAACTCTGCCCCCCACTTTCTTGATGTCAGTTTGGAGAAGGGTTTTGGCCCTGCAGGGGCAGCCTGGGTTCTTCTCGGTGGCAGCTTGGGTCTGTGATGGATCTTGCTCCATGCGGAATTTGCAGAGGCGGTTGTCGACTCCCAGACATGGGGCATACGATACAAATGATGGCAGTTTTCCACGTGAAAGAAAGCTCAGTGTCCGAGATACACGATGCCAGTTTTTAGGAGGCATTTAGCCCTACAATTGCAGCCAGAGTTCTAGTTGATGGCAGCTTGGGTCTGGGAAGGATCTTGATCCATACGGCAATTTCAGGTGGCGTCCGGGAGAACAGTGCCTTAGGGCCGGGACACAAAAAGTGTCCCTTTTCTCTGAGAAAGAGAACTCTGCCCCCCAGTTTATAGATGTCAGTTTTAAGGAGGCATTTAGCCCTACAATTGCAGCCAGAATTCTAGTTGATGGCAGCTTTCGTCAGCCAGTAATCTTGATCCATACGGAATTTCAGGTGGCGTCCGGGAGCAGAGTGCCTTAGGGCTGGGACACAAAAAGTGTCCCTTTTCTCTGAGAAAGAGAACTCTGCCCCCCACTTTCTTGATGTCAGTTTGGAGGAGGGTTTTGGCCCTGCAAGGGCAGCCAGGGTCCTTGTGGGTAGTATCTTGGGTCAGCGAGAAATCTTGATTCATGCGGAATTTCAGCAGGCAGCAGGAAGCACAGTGCCTTCGGGCCGAAAAAAGAAAGTGTCCCTTTTCTCTGAGAAAGAGAACTCTGCCCCCCACTTTCTTGATGTCAGTTTAGAAGAGGGTTTTGCCCCTGCAAAGGCAGCCAGGCTCCGTGTCGGTGGCAGCTTGATCTGCGGGGAATCTTGATCCATGCGGAATTTAAGCAGGCAGTAGGGAGAACAGTGCCTTAGGGCCGGGATACAAAATGTGTCCCTTTTCTCTGAGAAAGAGAACTCTGCCCCCCAATTTCTTGATGTCAGTATGGAGGAGGGTTTTGGCCCTGAGAGGGCAGCCAGGGTCCTTGTCGGTGGTAGCTTGGGTCTGTGAGGGATCTTGCTGCATGCGGAATTTGAAGAGGAGGCAGTTGATACCCAGACATGAGGCCTACGATACAAATGATGGCACTTATCCACGTGAAAGAAAACTCAGTCTCCCAAATCCATGATGCCAGTTTTTAGGAGGCATTTAGCCCTACAATTGCAGCCAGAGTTCTAGTTGATGGTAGCCTGCGTCAGCCAGGAATCTTGATCCATACGGAATTTCAGGTGGCGTCCGGGAGCACAGTGCCTTAGGGCTGGGACACAAAAAGTGTCGCTTTTCTCTGAGAAAGAGAACTCTGCCCCCCACTTTCTTGACGTCAGTTTGGAGAAGGGTTTTGGCCCTGCAAGGGCAGCCAGGGTCCTTGTCGGTGGCAGCTTGGGTCTGCGAGGAATCTTGATCCATGCGGAATTTCAGCAGGCAGCAGGGCGAACAGTGCCTTGGGCCGGGACACAAAAAGTGTCCCTTTTCTCTGAGAAAGAGAACTCTGCCCCCCAGTTTCTTGATGTCAGTTGGAGGAGGGTTTTGGCCCTGCAAGGGCAGCCAGGGTCCTTGTCGGTGGCAGCTTGGGTCTGTGATGGATCTTGCTCCATGCGGAATTTGAAGAGGCGGCTGTCGACTCCCAGACATGGGGCCTACGATACAAATGTTGGCACTTATCCACGTGAAAGAAAACTCAGTCTCCCAAATCCATGATGCCAGTTTTTAGGAGGCATTTAGCCCTGCAATTGCAGCCAGAGTTCTAGTTGATGGCAGCTTTCGTCAGCCAGTAATCTTGATCCATACGGAATTTCAGGTGGCGTCCGGGAGCACAGTGCCTTAGGGCCGGGACCCAAAAAGTGTCCCTTTTCTTGAGAAAGAGAACTCTGCCCCCCAGTTTCTTGATGTCAGTTTGGAGGAGGGTTTTGGCCCTGCAAGGGCAGCCAGGGTCCTTGTCGGTGGCAGCTTGGGTCTGTGAAGATTCTTGATCCATGCCGAATTTCAGCAGTCAGCAGGGAGAACAGTGCCTTCGGGGCAGGACACCAAAAGTGTCCCTTTTCTCTGGGAAAGAGAACTCTGCCCCCCACTTTCTTGATGTCAGTTTGGAGGAGGGTTTTGGCCCTGCAAGGGCAGCCAGAGTCCTTGTCGGTGGCAGCTTGGGTCTGTGATGGATCTTGCTCCATGCGGAATTTGAAGAGGCGGCTGTCAATTCCCAGACATGGGCCTACGATACAAATGATGGCACTTTCCACGTGAAAGAAAACTCAGCCTCCCAGATCCATGATGCCAGTTTTTAGGAGGCATTTAGCCCTACAATTGCAGCCAGAGTTCTAGTTGATGGCAGCTTGGGTCTGGAAGGATCTTGATCCCTTCGGCATTTCAGGTGGGGTCCGTGAGCACAGTGCCTTAGGGCCGGGACACAAAAAGTGTCCCTTTTCTCTGAGAAAGAGAACTCTGCCCCCCAGTTTCTTGATGAAAGTTTGGAGGAGGTTTTGGCCCTGCAAGGGCAGCCCGGATCCTTGTCGGTGGCAGCTTGGGTCTGCGAGGAATCTTGATCCATACGGATTCTCAGGAGGAAGCAGGGAGCACAGTGCCTTAGGTCCGGGACACAAAAAGTGTCCCTTTTCTCTGAGAAAGAGAACTCTGCCCCCCACTTTCTTGATGTCAGTTTGGAGGAGGGTTTTGGCCTGCAAGGGCAGCCAGTGTCCTAGTCGGTGGAAGCTTGCGTCTGCGAGGAATCTTGATCCATACGGAATATCAGTAGGCAGCAGGGAGCACAGTGCCTTAGGGCCGGGACACAAAAAGTGTCCCTTTTCTCTGAGAAAGGGAGCTCCGCCCCAACTTTCTTGATGTCAGTTTGGAGGAGGGTTTTGGCCCTGCAAGAGCAGCCAGGGTCCTCGTCGGTGGCAGCTTGGGTCTGCGAGGAATCTTGATCCATACGGAATTTGAAGAGGTAGCAGCGAGCAGAGTGCCTTAGGGCCGGGACACAAAAAGTGTCCCTTTTCTCTGAGAAAGAGAACTCTGCCCCCCACTTTCTAGATGTCAGTTTGGAGGAGGGTTTTGGCCCTGCAATGGCAGCCACGGTCCTTCTCGGTGGCAGCTTGGTCTGTGAGGAATCTTGATCCATACGGAATTTGAAGAGGCAGTAGGGAGCAGAGTGCCTTAGGGCCGGGACACAAAAAGTGTCCCTTTTCTCTGAGAAAGAGAACTCTGCCCCCCACTTCTTGATGTCAGTTTGGAGGAGGGTTTTGGCCCTGCAAGGGCAGCCAGGGTCCTTGTCGGTGGCAGCTTGGGTCTGTGATGGATCTTGCTCCATGCGGAATTTGAAGAGGCGGCTGTCGACTCCCAGACATGGGGCCTGCGATACAAACGATGGCACTTTTCCATGTGAAAGAAAGCTCAGTCCACCAGATCCCTGATGCCAGTTTTTAGGAGGCATTTAGCCCTACAATTGCAGCCAGAGTTCTAGTTGATGGCAGCTTGGGTCTGGAAAGGATCTTGATCCATACGGAATTTCAGGTGGCGTCCGGAGCACAGTGCCTGAGGCCAAGTCACAAAAGTGTCCCTTTCTCTGAAAAGAGAACTCTGCCCCCCAGTTTTCTGACGTCAGTTTGGAGGAGGGTTTTGGCCCTGCAAGGGCAGCCAGCGTCGTTGTCGGTGGCAGCTTGGGTCTGTGAGGGATCTTGCTCCATGCGGAATTTGAAGAGGCGGCAGTTGATTCCCAGACATGGGGCCTACGATACAAATGATGGCACTTATCCACGTGAAAGAAAACTTAGGCCAGAAATTCATGATGTCTGTTTGGTGGAGGATTTAGCCCTACAAATGCAACCAGAGTCCTGGTTGATGGCAGCTTGCGTCAGCGAATAATTTTGATCCATACGGAATTTCAGGTGGGCATCCGGGAGCACAGTGCCTTCAGGCGGTGACACAAAAGTGTCCCTTTTCTCTGAGAAAGAGAACTCTGCCCCCCACTTTCTTGATGTCAGTTTGGAGAAGGGTTCTGGCCCTGCAAGGGCAGCCAGGGTCCTTGTCGGTGGCAGCTTGGGTCTGTGAGGGATCTTAATCCATGCGGAATTTCAGCAGGCAGCAGGGAGCGTAGTGCCTTAGGGCCGGGACACAAAAAGTGTCCCTTTTCTCTGAGAAAGAGAACTCTACCCCCACTTTCTTGATGTCAGTTTGGAGGAGGGTTTTGGCCCTGCAAGGGCAGCCAGGGTCCTTGTCGGTGGTAGCTTGGATCTGCGAGGAATCTTGATCCATGTGGAATTACAGCAGGCAGCAGGGAGAACAGTGCCTTCGGGCCAGGATACAAATAGTGTCCCTCTTCTCTGAGAAAGAGAACTCTACCCCCACTTTCTTGATGTCAGTTTGGAGGAGGGTTTTGGCCCTGCAAGGGCAGCCAGGGTCCTTCTTCGTGGCAGCTTGGGTCTGCGAGGAATCTTAATCCATGCGGAATTTCAGCATGCGGCTGTCAACTCCCAGATATGTGGCCTTCGATGCAAACAATGGCGCATTTCCATGTGAAAGAAAACTCAGTCCCCCAGATGCATGATGCCAGTTTTTAGGAGGCATTAGCCCTACAATTGCAGCCAGAGTTCTAGCTGATGGCAGCTTGGGTCTGGGAAGGATCTTGATCCATATACGGAATTTCGGTTGGCCTCGGGAGAAAGTTCCTTGACGGCGCGGGACACGGCAAAGTGTCGCCTTTTCTCTGAGAAAGAGAACTCTGCCCCCACTTTCTTGATGTCAGTTTGTGGAGGAGGGTTTTTGGCCCTGCAAGGGCAGCCAGGGATCCTTGTGGGTGGCAGCATGGGTCTAATCGAGGAATCTGATCCACTGCGGAAATTTCAGCAGGTCAGCAGGGAGAACAGTGCCTTAGGGCTTGGGACACAAAAGTGTCCCTTTTCTCTGAGAAAGAGAACTCTGCCCCCCACTTTCTTGATGTCAGTTTGGAGGAGGGTTTTGGCCCTGCAAAGGCGGCCAGGGTCCCTGTCGGTGGTATCTTGGGTCTGCGAGTAATCTTGATCCATGCGGAATTTCAGGAGGCATCCGGGAGCACAGTGCATTCGGGCTGGGAAACAATAAGTGTCCTTTTTCTGTGAGAAAGAGAACTCTGTCCCCCAGTTTCCTGACGTCAGTTTGGTGGAGGGTTTTGGCCCTGCAAGGGCAGCCAGGGTCCTAGTTGGTGGCAGCTTGGGTCTGTGATGGATCATGATCCATGCAGAATTTGAAGAGGCGGCAGTTGATTCCCAGACTTGGGGCCTTCGATAGAAATGATGGCACTTATCCACGTGAAAGAAAACTCAGTCTCCCAAATCCATGATGCCGGTTTGGAGGAGGCATTTAGCCCTACAATTGCAGCCAGAGGTCTTGTTGATGGCAGCTTGCGTCAGC
>JAVTVJ010006674.1:0-11210 GCA_034509425.1 Eopsaltria australis
TCAGTCCCTGGATGCTTTGTATCTTTGAGGAGGCCGTGCCATTTCTTTGGATTACCACTCTTCCGTAAAGAAAGCAAGTTTAGACGTGCACACTGGGTGGCCTCAAGGAATGAAGAGGCTTTTGCCAATAAGCAGTGCTCTGGCTTTGAGCTGCTCAACTGTCAGTGCAAAGGCAGATGCCAGGCTGTTGAGCATTTTGTCCTGGGAGCTTTAGTGTGTCAGCATTCCCTGGTGCTGTTCCGTTTGCATCCTGACTCTGTGAGAGTGAAGGCTTCGGAAGGTAGCTAGAGCTGAGGAAGGAAAGTGCCGCGAGCAGGGTGTGTGCGGCTAGCTCGATGGGTGCAGCTGAAGCTGCAGACAGCAAGGGCATTATTAGCTGGCACTTGTGCCAGCTCTGTTTTGGCTAGATGTTTCCGAGTGGGCAGATTCAGCTAGAGTGGAAAGCATGTAGGGCAAAGGAGTTCGTCTTGCAGTTTGAGTGCGGTGCAAAGAAGGCTCCGCACTTGGGAGAGGAAGATCAGGCAAATCTTTTCGCGCTGGCAACAGGACGCTTGAGAGCAGGGATCCGGTTTCCCGGCGAGTCTAGCCTGAGTGGTTTTTCGGAGGCTGTCCTTCGAGAGTTTCCTTCTTTTGCGAGTCAAGCGCCATCTTGTGGCTTTGGACTGCTACCCAACATCGGCAGGGCAAGAACTGTCAGACCCGCTCCTCTTGCAGTGTGCACACTGGGCGCAAAGAAGCCCGGTTCCCTGCGGCTTCGCTCTTCGCCCAATGTGACTTGGACACAACTGAAACTCAGCGACGGCGACGGCATTCAGCTTTGCCGCTTTTCGCCGTCTCTGCTGCACGCATCCGCAGCGTGCTATGGGCGGTTTTCCCTCAGCTCCTGGTACAGTGAGACACTCTCTTCTTCGCAGATGATTGCGAGCTGTGCATCTAGCTTGTCGCTCAGTGAGCTGTGCCAGGAAAAAAGCACTTGCAGCGTTAGTCTTTCAACGTCCGACACTTTCAAAGCAGCACCACAAAGCCGGGCGACGGGAAGGGGCGAAGAAGCAGACGTTCATTCCTGGGCTCTTTTCTCGCCAGCCGGCCAGCGATCTTGGTCGTTGAAGAGGCTAGAATGTGTGCGGCGCTCCTTCGCCGTGACAAGGGCCGTGCAGCAGAGCGACCGGGCGGGACGGGGGGATTTGGCAGGCGGTAAAGGAAAGAGGAGTGTTCCTGAAAAGTGGTGCCAATACGAGTTTGCTCAAGTTGCAGGGGAGAGCTGCGGGCAGCCTTATTATTCTGGCACAGGTGTCCGAGTGAGCCGCAGTCGAAAAGCTTTCCCTTGAGATTCAGAGGGCGAGAGGCGCAATACGGGCTGAGAAGCCAAGTTCGCTGTCAGAGCGTCTTTCGGCTGAAGCAAGGCTTAGCAGCGCTTGACTGCCGGCACAGTGTCTTCTGCGAGAAATAGAGCACTATTCTCCACAGCGGAGAAAGAAATTGCCGTGGCTCACACAAGGCGTAGAACGAAGCCGCACGGTACAGGGCTTGTGTGCGCAGCGTACTGACGGCGTGAAGAGCGTGCCTGCCGCTGGCCGGCCAGCCGAATTCTCTTTGGCAGTGCTACAGGAAAAGTTCAGCTAGAGCTGCTTGCGCCGCTACTTATTTCTCTTCCAGCCCCTCGGGGAAACAGCTGCTCCTACCTTTATGCTCCGAGAAGCAGAGAACACAATGACAGATGCAGCGGAGAAGGGAAGGAGAGAGTGCACCGTGTGAGCTTCATGTTGCTTACGTGGGGCAAGCGGAAAGTGAAGCCCTGCACTGTCTTTTACATCTTAGAAGGAAGAGAGTGTTCTCAGCTGACTGTCTTCGTTCTTCGTTTTCTGTAACCCGTGGCTTGACTTTCGTTTTTGCAGTGGGGCAACTCGTGCTCCTCAGCAGAGAACCTTGTGCCGGCAGTCAAGCGCTGCTAAGCCTTGCTTCAGCCGAAAGACGCTCTGACAGCGAACTTGGCTTCTCAGCCCGTATTGCGCCTCTCGCCCTCTGAATCTCAAGGGAAAGCTTTTCGACTGCGGCTCACTCGGACACCTGTGCCAGAATAATAAGGCTGCCCGCAGCTCTCCCCTGCAACTTGAGCAAACTCGTATTTGCACCACTTTTCAGGAACACTCCTCTTTCCTTTACCGCCTGCAAAGCCCCGTCCCAGCCCGGCGCTCTCTGCACGGCCCTTGTCACGGCGAAGGAGCGCCGCACACATTCTAGCCTCGCAACGACCAAAGATCCGGCTGGCCGGCTGGCCGAGGAAAAAGAGCCAGGAATGAACGTCTGCTTCTTCGCCCCTTCCCGTCGCCCGGCTTTGTGGTGCTGCTTTGAAAGTGTCGGACGTTGAAAGACTAACGCTGCAAGTGCTTCTTTCCTGGCACAGCTCACTGAGCGACAAGCTAGATGCACAGCTCGCAATCATCTGCGAAGAAGAGAGTGTCTCACTGTACCAGGAGCTGAGGGAAAACCGTCCATAGCACGCTGCGGATGCGTGCAGCAGAGACGGCGAAAAGCGGCAAAGCTGAATGCCGTCGCTGAGTTTCAGTTGTGTCCAAGTCACTTTGGGCGAAGAGCGAAGCCGCAGGGAACCGGGCTTCTTTGCGCAGTGAACCGAACGGAAAAAGACTAGCAAAATCTCGATCACAATCAGAGTCAGCTGAGAACGCTCTCTTCCTTCTAAGATGTAAAAGACAGTGCAGGGCTTCACTTTCCGCTTGCCCCACGTAAGCAACATGAAGCTCACACGGTGCACTCTCTCCTTCCCTTCTCCGCTGCATCTGTCATTGTGTTCTCTGCTTCTCGGAGCATAAAGGTAGGAGCAGCTGTTTCCCCGAGGGGCTGGAAGAGAAATAAGTAGCGGCGCAAGCAGCTCTAGCTGAACTTTTCCTTTAGCACTGCCAAAGAGAATTCGGCTGGCCGGCCAGCGGCAGGCACGCTCCTCACGCCGTCAGTACGCTGCGCACACAAGCCCTGTACCGTGCGGCTTCGTTCTACGCCTTGTGTGAGCCACGGCAATTTCTTTCTCCGCTGTGGAGAATAGCGCTCTATTTCTCGCAGAGGACACTGTGCCGGCAGTCAAGCGCTGCTAAGCCTTGCTTCAGCCGAAAGACGCTCTGACAGCGAACTTGACTTCTCAGCCCGTATTGCGCCTCTCGCCCTCTGAATCTCAAGGGAAAGCTTTCGACTGCGGCTCACTCGGACACCTGTGCCAGAATAATAAGGCTGCCCGCAGCTCTCCCCTGCAACTTGAGCAAACTCGTATTTGCACCACTTTTCAGGAACACTCCTCTTTCCTTTACCGCCTGCAAAGCCCCGTCCCAGCCCGGCGCTCTCTGCACGGCCCTTGTCACGGCGAAGGAGCGCCGCACACATTCTAGCCTCGCAACGACCAAAGATCCGGCTGGCCGGCTGGCCGAGGAAAAAGAGCCAGGAATGAACGTCTGCTTCTTCGCCCCTTCCCGTCGCCCGGCTTTGTGGTGCTGCTTTGAAAGTGTCGGACGTTGAAAGACTAACGCTGCAAGTGCTTCTTTCCTGGCACAGCTCACTGAGCGACAAGCTAGATGCACAGCTCGCAATCATCTGCGAAGAAGAGAGTGTCTCACTGTACCAGGAGCTGAGGGAAAACCGTCCATAGCACGCTGCGGATGCGTGCAGCAGAGACGGCGAAAAGCGGCAAAGCTGAATGCCGTCGCTGAGTTTCAGTTGTGTCCAAGTCACATTGGGCGAAGAGCGAAGCCGCAGGGAACCGGGCTTCTTTGCGCAGTGTGCACACTGCAAGAGGAGCGGGCCTGACAGTCTCTTGCCCTGCCGATGTTGCGTTAGCAGTCCAAAGCCACAAGATGGCGCTGTCGACTCGCAAAAGAAGGAAACGCTCCGAGGACAGCTCGAAACCACTCCGAGGCTAGAGCCGCCTTGGAAACGTCCCTGCTCTCAAGCGTCCTGTTGCCAGCGCGAAAAGATTTGCCTGATCTTCCTCTCCCAAGTGCGGAGCCTTCTTTGCACCGCACTCAAACGGCAAGACGAACTCCTTTGCCCTACATGCTTTCCACTCTAGCTGAATCTGCCCACTCGGAAACATCTAGCAAAAACAGAGCTGGCACAAGTGCCAGCTAATAATGCCCTTGCTGTCTGCAGCTTCAGCTGCACCCATCGAGCTAGCCGCACACACCCTGCTCGCGGCACTTTCCTTCCTCAGCTCTAGCTACCTTCCGAAGCCTTCACTCTCACAGAGTCAGGATGCAAACGGAACAGCACCAGGGACTGCTGACACACTAAAGCTCCCAGGACAAAATGCTCAACAGCCTGGCATCTGCCTTTGCACTGACAGTTGAGCAGCTCAAAGCCAGAGCACTGCTTATTGGCAAAAGCCTCTTCATTCCTTGAGGCCACCCAGTGTGCACGTCTAAACTTGCTTTCTTTACGGAAGAGTGGTAATCCAAAGAAATGGCACGGCCTCCTCCAAGATACAAAGCATCCAGGGACTGATGCACATGCAGTATTGAATGGCCAACAATTGCACCTACCTAGAAGGTGTCAGGACAGAAGAATCTTGCCGGACTCTTCCAGCCCATGATGTCATAACATCTGCTCCAGCAACACTGGCACTATGAATCATAGGCGAATCAGACAGGGCAGGAGGGCAAGGCTCGGGAATGGCATGAAAAAGGCGTCTTGAGTTCCAGGTGGGGGAGGGGCGAGAAAGATAACGCGAAGCAATGGAAGGATTCAAGGGCAAAAGGAAGATGCTCTGTAAGGCAATGAGAGTCCTAGAAGGAGAAGGAAATGAAAAGCTGGACCTGGACAAATCGAAAGGGAGGTCACGAGGGGGATGAGTGAGCAAGTCAATGCAAGGCACTGCAGGGGCGGAAGGCTGAGACGAGGCTACAGACCGCATAGCAAAGCAATGCAAGGCATGGCGAAGCGTGTCAGTAGCGAGCACTGCCAGACGGCCGTGGCAGTGAGGGTGGGGCGGCTGCGTGCAGTGCAGCTCGTGTGGGAGTGGGTGTGGGGTGGTGTGTGTTTGCAGGGTTGTGCGGGGGCAGGGTTGTGCAGGGTAGGCGTGAATGTGTATGTGGAGGGGGTATGTGTGTGCTAGTAGTGTGTGCTGGCTACGTGCCTGTGTAGCGCAGGTGTGTGTGTGTGTGTGTGTGTGCAGAGGTTTGGGGAGTAGGTGGGGGGGCGGGGTGTGGTGCCAGGGGGACCCACGCAGCGCCAAGCAGGTGTGGGACTGAGAGAAGTAAGATGAATATGTCTGTCCAAAGAGACCGTGGGAATCCACTTGCAGACAGGGCTAGGAAGCGATAGACAGGCAAGGAAGAGAAGAAGCTGTTAGCTGTTGCAAATGCTACTAATCACCACAGACTGTTGCTCAGGCATGGCACTGTTAAATTCCTGAAGCTAGAGCAAGAGGACAAAACTGAATAGAATGACGACGAGTTTCTTCTTTCTTTCTTTCTTTAATGTAAACCAAAGAGAGGCGATATTGGAGTGCGGCATCCCATAAGCGATCAGCTCAGGCAGTGGGGAAAAGGGAGAGGGAGATGCAGCCGGGAACTTAGGATATGAAGGAGGCTACAAGGCGGCAGGATTAGAGAAAGCCCAGGGCAAATGGCCCATGGCCTGTCTCCTTCTTGAAATAGTTAGGGGACTAGTCTGTTCTTCTCTTTGGCCATAAACAAGTGGAATGTGGATGAGTTTTGCCAGCAGGAGGGACTTGCTGCGGGGTGTCAGTGTGCCCCTGCCCCCCCCATCCCCCACCCCCTCCTACCCCCCCTTCCCCCCCTCCACCCCTCCAATTGCGAAGCCGCATCGCTGCTGGCGCGGGCAGGGCTGGGGCCGCAGTCAACAGCAGCCGAGGGGGCGTGGAAGGGGTGGCTGCGGCAGGATCGGCCGTGTGACACCGCCCACTGGCACCGCCTCCATCTCTCCTTTGCCTCGCCCCCCGCCGGGCGCGCTCCCAAGCGGCGGCGCTCACCGGCTGCTCGGCGCTGCCGGAAGCCAGCAGCCGCCGAGGCTGTCCCGGCAGGACCGTGCCCCGGCTTCGCCAGCGGCTCGGCCGGAAACGGCGGCGCGCGTGTGCCGCGTGGCGCGGAGCACAGGCGTTGCGGGGCAGGCGCGGCGGGCCCACGCGAGGAGAGAGGGGCCGCGGGCGGGGCGGGGCGGGCGTGGCGCTGTGCGCATCCGCTTCCTGTCGCTCGGCTCCCGCCGCCGGCAGCGGCCCGGCGGGCGCCGTGTGAGCCCGCGGAGCGGCGGCGCCGGCCGGGCAGTGCGCGCTCTGGCATGCGGCCGGAGGCGGCCGCAGCGAGAGGCTCCTGGCACTGCCCGTACGGTGGTCCGAGCGGGGAGCAGAGGCCGGCCTTCCGGGGGGCTATGAGGCGTGCCCGCCTTTACCCCGCTGCCCTCCTTGCCGCACGTGGCCCATTGCAGCCAATCGGCCGTTCCCGCAGCGGCGCCGGCGGCAGCGAGCCGGCAGCGCGCGCTCCATGCCGTGCCGGCCGCTGCCGCCCAGCGCCGCGCTCCGCCGAGGCATTTTGTCCCCCACGGTGGGAGAGCGACATAGGGGACGCTGAATGTGGAGGCTGCCTGTCGGCGGGAGCAACTTGCCTTCATTGACCACCTCTTTTTGGCTCCCGATTTCAGGTACCTTGCGCTGGTGCTGAAGAGTTTGGCAGCGAAGCTGGCGGAGGTGCTGCAAGAGCTCAATGGCAAGGAGCTTTTCAGTGCGACGCTCGGAGGTAGAAGATCCATAGCTGAAAGCAAAAAAGGTCAGAGCATGTCATCGGCCACAGTAATGCTAAGTTGTTCATCTTTGCCAACTGCTTGCAGAGTTGCTCTTTTCTTAGGTAATGGGGCCAGAGCTGCACGGGCTCAGGATTTGGAGATGATGTTAGGTGCGGGCTTGGTGAAGAAAGTGGAGCGGTTGATGCGGCATTCTGCCAAATTGGGACAGGTCTTTCTGTATTCCTCAGTCCTGTGACCTTAGCAAAAGCCTGAAAATAGGTTTTGCAGAACATCTGGTTTTTTTCCTACTAGCAGTAGTCACCTTGTCTTTAGGAAAGTAAAGGTTCTTTATTTTTCTCCATGAGCATCAAGTGCTTTTGATCAGCGTTGGTGTGCGTGCCTTAGCCTTGTTGTTGTCTTCCTTGGAGAACTTGTGCAATACTCAGATGATCAGTGGAGGTTTTAGACTGCAGTGGTGGACTTGAAGGCTTCCAGTAGCAGCAGCAGGGAGATGCTGTCCACATTTTGGATTTTCCTTTGTCTGAACCTTGTGCAAGGTTTCAGTTTTCAAGCAGTTTGAAGAGCTGCAAAGTTACCACTGATGGTTTAGTCAAGTTATCCTGTGATTTAAGTGACTAGTGAAGCACGTACTAAGGCAACGTACAGTAGCATCCCAGAAAGGTTGGATTGGAGAACAGGCAGTTCTGAAGACAGCTGTTTGTTGTAGGAGAAGGAGAATGTAGGAGTTGATTGAAGAGCACTGCATGCACAAATGGTTAAGGAGGAGCCATCTTTTGATGTCCCCTCTACGCTTGTTCTCATTTGAAATACTGAACATTCTGCAGGTTGGTTTTGTAAGGCATGTGGGTTTGTTTTGTTTTTTTATTGGGGGGGGGGTGGTGAGGGAGGTGGGGGAATGATGGGTGTTGGGTTTTTTTATTTCCAGAATAGTGTACAAAGAAGCTATGCCCAAAAGCAGCACTGTTTCTCTTACTCTTCTTAATTTTTCCTGCCTCAAAGAGTATTTGGTTAAAAAAACCTTAATAATCCTCCATTTTGCCTGATGCAGGAAGGGGGAAAGTAACTAGGAGATTTTGGAAGCCGGAAGAGAATTTCTTGCCCTCTGATGTTATGAAAAAGCATGGAGGGGAAAAAAAAAAACCTGTTAGGAAAATTCAGGTGGCGTCCGGGAGCAGAGTGCCTTAGGGCCACGACAAAAAAAGTGTCCTTTTCTCTGAGAAAGAGAACTCTGCCCCCCAGTTTCTTGATGTCAGTTTGGAGGAGGGTTTTGGCCCTGCAAGGGCAGCCAGGGTCCTTGTCGGTGGCAGCTTGGGTCTGCGAGGAATCTTAATCCATGCGGAATTTCAGCATGCGGCTGTCAACTCCCAGATATGTGGCCTTCGATACAAACAATGGCGCTTTTCCATGTGAAAGAAAACTCAGTCCCCCAGATCCATGATGCCAGTTTTTAGGAGGCATTTAGCCCTACAATTGCAGCCAGAGTTCTAGTTGATGGCAGCTTGGGTCTGGGAAGGATCTTGATCCATGCGGCATTTCAGGTGGCGTCCGGGAGCAGAGTGCCTTAGGGCCGGGACACAAAAAGTGTCCCTTTTCTCTGAGAAAGAGAACTCTGCCCCCCAGTTTCTTGATGTCAGTTTGGAGGAGGGTTTGGCCCTGCAAGGGCAGCCAGGGTCCTTGTCGGTGGCAGCTTGGGTCTGCGAGGAATCTTGATCCATACGGAATTTCAGGAGGCAGCAGGGAGCAGAGTGCCTTAGGGCCGGGACACAAAGGTCTTTTCTCTGAGAAAGAGAACTCTTGTGCCACAGTTTCTTGATGTCAGTCTTGAGGAGGGTTTTGGCCCTGCAAGGGCAGCCAGGGTCCTTGTTGGTGGCAGCTTGGGTCTGCGAGGAATCTTAATCCATGCGGAATTTCAGCATGCGGCTGTCAACTCCCAGTTATGTGGCCTTCAGTACAAACAATGGCACTTTTCCATCTGAAAGAAAACTCAGTCCCCCAGATGCATGATGCCTGTTTTTAGGAGGCATTTAGCCCTACAATTGCAGCCAGAGTTCTAGTTGATGGCAGCTTGGGTCTGGGACGGATCTTGATCCGTGCGGCATTTCAGGTGGTCGCGGAGCCCAGAGTGCCTTAGGCCGGGACACAAAAAAAGTGTCCTTTTCTCTGAGAAAGAGAGCGTCTGCCCCCCAAGTTTCTTGATGTAAGTTTGGAGGAGGGTTTTGGCCCTGCAAGGGCAGCCAGTGTCCTAGTCGGTGGCAGCTTGGGTCTGTGAGGGATCTTGCTCCATGCGGAATTTGAAGAGGCGGCAGTCGACTCCGAGACATGGGGCCTACGATACAAATGATGGCACTTTTCCGCGTGAAAGAAAACTTAGGGCCCCAGATGCATGATGTCGGTTTGGTGGAGGGTTTTAGCCCTACAAATGCAACCAGAGTCCTGGTTGATGGCAGCTTGTGTCTGTGGATAATCTTGATCCATACGGAATTTCAGGTGGCGTCCGGGAGCAGAGTGCCTTAGGGCCAGGACACAAAAAGTGTCCCTTTACTCTGAAAAAGAGAACTCTGCCCCCCAGTTTCTTGATGTCAGTTTGGAGGAGGGTTTTGGCCCTGCAAGGGCAGTCAGGGTCCTTGTCGTGGCAGCTTGGGTCTGCGAGTAATCTTGATTCATACGAATTTTCAGGAGGCAGCAGGGAGCAGAGTGCCTTAGGGCCGGGAAACAAAAAGTGTCCTTTTACTCTGAGAAAGAGAACTCTGCCCCCCACTTTCTTGATGTCAGTTTGGAGGAGGGTTTTGGCCCTGCAAGGGCAGCCAGGGTCCTTGTCGGTGGCAGCTTGGGTCTGCGAATAATCTTGATCCATACGGAATGTCAGGAGGCAGCAGTGAGCACAGTGCCTTAGGGCCGAGAAACAAAAAGTGTCCCTTTCCTCTGAGAAGGAGAACTCTGCCCCCAGTTTCTTCATGTCAGTTGGAGGAGGGTTTGCCTGCAAGGCAGCCAGGGTCTTGTCGGTGCACCTTGGTCTGTGAGGGTCTTGGTCATGCGAATTTGTGAAGAGGCGACAGTCACTCCAGCAGAAGGGCCTACGAACAAATGATGGCAATTTTCCACTGAAAGATAACTTGGCCCCAGATTCGATATCGGTTTGGTGAGGGTTTTAGGCCCTACAAATGCAACCATGATTGTCCTGGTGAATGGTATCTTGCGTCAAGTAATAATCTTGATTCTATACGGAATTTCAGGTGGCATGCCGGAGGCACAGTGCCTTAGTGGCCGGTGACACAAAAATGTCCTTTACTCTGGAAAGAGAAACTCTGCCCCCAGTTCCTTGATGTCAGTTTGGAGTAGGGTTTTGGCCCTGCAAGGGCAGTCAGTGTCCTTTTTGGTGCAGCTTGGGTCTGCGAGGAATCTTAATCTGTGCGGAATTTCCGCAAACAGCAGTCAACTCCCAGACATGGGGCCTCCGATACAAACGATGGCGCATTTCCATGTGAAAGAAAACTCAGTCCCCCAGATCCATGATGCCAGTTTTTAGGAGGCATTTATCCCTACAATTGCAGCCAGAGTTCTAGTTGATGGCAGCTTGGGTCTGGGAAGGATCTTGATCCATGCGGCATTTCAGGCGGCATCCGGGAGCACAGTGCCTTCAGGCGGGGACACAAAAGTGTCCCTTTTCTGCTGAGAAAGAGAACTCTGCCCCCCACTTTCTTGATGTCAGTTTGGAGGAGGGTTTTGGCCCTGCAAGGGCAGCCAGGGTCCTTGTCGATGGCAGCTTGGGTCTGCGAAGAATCTTGATCCATACGGAATATCAGGAGAGCAGGGAGCACAGTGCCTTTCGGGCCTGACACAAAATGCGTCCGTTTTTCTTAGAAAGAGAGCTCTGCCCCCAGTTCTTGATGTCAGTTTGTGAGGAGGGTTTTGGCCTGCAAAGGGCAGCCAGGGTCCTTGTCGGTGCAGCTTGGGTCTGTGAGGGATCTTGCTCGCATCGCGAATTTGAAGTGGGCGGCAGTCGACTCCTAGACATGGGGCCTACGATACAATGATGGCACTTTTCCACGTGAAAGAAAACTTAGGCCCCCAGATTCATGATGTCGGTTTGGTGGAGGGTTTTGGCCCTACAAATGCAACCAGAGTCCTGGTTGATGGCATCTTGCGTCAGCGAATAATCTTGATCCATTCGGAATTTCAGGTAGCGTCCGGGAGCAGAGTGCCTTAGGGCCGGGACACAAAAAGTGTCCCTTTTCTCTGAGAAAGAGAACTCTGCCCCTCCAGTTTCTTGATGTCAGTTTGGAGGAGGATTTTGGCCCTGCAAGGGCAGCCAGGGTCCTTGTCGGTGGCAGCTTGGGTCTGCGAGGAATCTTAATCCATGCGGAATTTCAGCATGCGGCTGTCAACTCCCAGAAATGTGGCCTTCGATACAAAAGATGGCACTTATCCACGTGAAAGAAAACTCAGTC
>JAVTVJ010006675.1:0-29240 GCA_034509425.1 Eopsaltria australis
TAAGTTAACCCAGAGCAGAGGGAATTCCTCTGGGAATTCCAGAGCAGTTGTGCTTTCTCCGTTCCCACAGCCCCAGTTTTCTGCAAGGCTCCTTTTGGGCACCCAGGGTGGGACAGGCCCCAGCAGGGAGCTCACTCTCCGCCTACTCCAGACTCATTAATTTAAGCTTTGTTAATTTAAGCTTTGTTAATTTAAGCTCCTCGGCAGGGAAGGCTGGGCATGGAGCAGCAGCCAGAGTCCTCTTCCCACTTCCAAACGGAGCTTCCTCTTATTCCTGTTCGTGCTGCACCAGCAACTTCCGCATCAAAGCGTGGCCAGGATGTCCCTGTGGCTGGAAATGGAATTTCATGGAATCATCACAGAATCCCAGAGTGGTTTGGGTTGAAAGGGACCTTAAATCCCATCCCATTCCACACCTCCCACTGTCCCAGGCTGCTCCAAGCCCCAGTGTCCAGCCTGGCCTGGGACACTTCCAGGGATCCAGGGGCAGCCACAGCAAATCTGGGAATTCCCTCCCAGCCCCTCCCCACCCTCCCAGGGAAGGATTTGTCCCCAGTTTCTACCCTAAACCTACTCTCAGTTAAATCCATTTGTGTTCCCGAGAGTTAACAATTAGGCAGGACACAAAAATTTTACTAAAATACAGTAAGATACATTAAAAAAAAAAATCACCTGGACAATTATCCTCAATTTTAAAGCTATCAAAAAAAGTAGCATGGACAGGTGTGTGGAAGCTAATGATGATTTGAGGAATAAATAACACTCTGCAATAAAAACCCCCAGACAACAATAATTCCAGAGAAATAACTTCCCATATGAAGTAAGTAAAGGAAATAAAGGCAGGAATTGTGGTTATAGCACGGCTAGGTGTTAAATTTATATGCTAATAATTACATATTTGTTGGAAAGGATAGCGGAGTCTGATCACGTAGCGGGAGAAGCAGGGAAACGCATTGTGGAAGGATTTCCTTTAATCCTGGCTGCCCAGCCTGTGAGGATGTGTGAGGTTTGCTCTCCTGGAAGGATCTCCAGGGAAGGAGGGATGCTCCCCACCAGGCAGAGCGGCTCCTTCCCCTCTCAGGAGGTGCCTTTTGAAATATTCCCTGCGCTCAGGAGCTTAAAGGAGCCGCCAGGTCCTGGTGAATTTGTTAATAAACACACAGAGCAGGGAGGGTTTTTTATTTCTCTGCCAAATCGCAGCGGGGAGGAGGGAAACCAACCCCATCCCCCCAGCAAAATGGAATCTGTGTAACTCGGTTAGAAAGTCAAAATCTTTATTGGTGACGTTGCAAAAACAACCCTGGGTGTTGCTTCTTCACGTGCAAATGGGAAACCCACACACGGTCTTGTCCTAAAGGGAGGATCTTGAGTTTGGGGCAAGGATCTGCAGTTTGTGATGAGGATTTTTAGTTTGTGATGAGGATTTTTAGTTTGTAACGAGGATTTTTAATTTCTGATGAGAATCTGTAGTTTGTGATGAGGATGTTCAGTTTGTGATGAGGATCTTTAATTTGTGATGAGGATTTTTAGTTTGTGACAAGGATTTTTAGTTTGTGATGAGGATCTGTAGTTTGTAATGAGAATTTTTAGTGTGTAATGAAGATCTGTATTTTGTGACAAGGATGTTCAGTTTGTGACGAGGATTTTTAGTTTGTGAAGAGGATTTTTAGTTTCTGATGAGGATCTGCCGTTTGTGACGAGGATGTTCAGTTTGTGATGAGGATTTTTAGTTCGTAATGAGGATCTGTAGTTTTTGACGAGGATCTGTAGTTTGTGATGAGGATTTTTGGTTTGTAATGAGGATTTTTAGTTTGTGACCAGGATTTTTGGTTTGTATCATTTGGGAGCACTGGGGTGGAATTCCATCGGGTCCGTGGCTGCTCCGAGGCCGCTGTGCTGCTGCTCAGTTCAGGTTAAGTGGGAGAAGAAATGACTGCAACAATCTGGTGAAAAAAGAGTCTATTTTGTGTCATTGACCCAGCTGTGGTTCGTGCCCGTCTCTGTGATGGCCAGAGCTTCTTCTCTCTGTGAAATTCCAGGTTTTTACACCACGGGTTACACCCAAAAAGGACCAAACCAGTCGGTGACCCCCCCTTGTTCCAGTGGGACAAGGATAGCTGTCAAGAGTTGGTTTGGAATGTTTAAAACTTAAAGGGAATTTGAAAGTCAGGAAGTTTTTCCTTTCATTTTCTGGGTTATTTTGATGGAAACAGGATACTGGGAGATCTTGGGACCGGAGTGATCTCCAGTAAATTCGGGGACAGCTTGCACACGCGCAGTCCCAGCTGCAGAGCTGCACCCAGAGCTCTCAGGGTACCCCAATTCTTTAATCTCAAACGCTTCCCAGATCATTCCTCCCATCGCTCAGCGTGGGCTGGGATGTGTTTGTGTCATCTGAGCATCCACGGCTTTCCCATGGGAGCTGCACTCCAGCTTTTCCCTGGCAAATCCATGCCCGGATTCTGCTGTTTGGTGCTGAATGGGAATAGTTTGGGATTTCCCTGGGGTGGTGTGGATTATCCAGGGGAGGTGCGGGGGTGAAGCATCTCTTGGGAGCTCTGGCCCTGGGGAGGGATCCGGGATGGCTTTGGGATCGGGGTGGGACACTCGGGACCACTCAGGTGCCAGGGCAGGGACACGAACAAACCCTTAAACACTTGGATTCCGAATTAAACTCAGAGAGGATTTATTGTTCCCCTTCCCGGTGCAATCGGAGGGAGCCCTCCCTCTGCCAGCAGGGTCAGGGTGAGGAACCAGCCCGGGAAGTTTCCAGGACACCCCGGTGCGATCCTCCCCGGGCTGGAAAAGCAGCTGTTATAAACGAATCAGCCAATTTAATGATTAAAGAGAATTTATTTAAGATCAAAGTATAAAATTTGAAAAGAGTCACGAAGCAAAAGCAACGCCGAGCCAGGCGATCGGCGCTGGGGTGAACTGGGTCCGAAACCCTGTGGGTTCCAACCTCACCAGTTCCCGCTGTGCTTTCCATGAGGTGTCTTCTTACAATTTTTTTCTTCTTTGTTAATTTTATCTTTTCAATACATCAATGTAGTTTTTTCCTGTCTTTCCACCACGTCTGACGACAGTTCCTGAAATCAGTAGTTGGTTTTGCTGTTGGAATGAGTTTTCTGGTGATGTATATTATTTATTGTATGTGCACACGTGGTATACACATCCCAGAGTCATACATCAGTGTATACACATATCCTGGAGCTCTGCCAGACGAGGAAACCCCACGAAATGTTTATCTGTGGAATTATCCTGGAGCTCTGCCAGATGAGGAAACCCCAGGAAATGCTTATCCGTGGAATTATCCTGGAGCTCTGCCAGACGAGGAAACCCCACGAAATGTTTATCTGTGGAATTATCCTGGAGCTCTGCCAGACGAGGAAACCCCACGAAATGTTTATCTGTGGAATTATCCTGGAGCTTTGCCGGATGAGGAAACCCCACGAAATGTTTATCTGTGGAATTATCCTGGAGCTCTGCCAGAGGAGGAAACCCCAGGAAATGTTTATCCGTGGAATTATCCTGGAGCTCTGCCAGACGAGGAAACCCCACGAAATGTTTATCTGTGGAATTATCCTGGAGCTTTGCCAGAGGAGGAAATCCCACGAAATGCTTATCCGTGGAATGCACATTGAATGCACCTTGCGAGGGTTTATTCAGACAGAAACCCCTTGAAACGCACAATTTTGACGGTCACCTGCTTCCGGCATTTGCGCTTCCTCTCAACTTCAGTCAAACGCTGTAATCTCAAATTTTAGCACGGATTATTTTCCAACGTGCACCACAGCAGCGAATCCAGAACTGGCGGCGCTGGAGGCCGCGGGGAGCTCCGGGAATGCCGGGCAGGCGGATAATTGAGTGTACCTGTGGCACGGGGCCGTGTCTAATCAGGCGGCTGCGGAGGTGGGCAGTGTCAAGTGCCATTCATCTGCTTCCCCTGAGCTCGGCGCACGCAGGAGGAGGGGGAGTGATAAGACAAAGATTTATAACCGTGTTGACCACTGAAGTACCTGGTTAACAACTTAATTATCTGAGTTCAGCTATCAGTCAGCAACAAACCCGGACAATTTAGACATACTTTATAATTTGCCGTAAAAAAAAAAAAAAACCGGCGTGATGATAAGGACGGTGTTGCTCGAATTAGAATCTGCATTAAGTGTGTTTAATTTAATTTTTTCTAATTATATTTCTAATAGCTTAAATATGTGCGCTGATAAAATGGTTAGCCACCTGCATTTAAATGCCACCTGATGCGTTTATTTTGGAACAGTAGCAGATTGATATAATTTGAGCACGAGCTCCTCTGAAAATTCCTTTATTAATGGGTGTTAAATTATTCTTTGTGCTGCCGCCGGGGTGGGAATGGCTGGGAAATGCCTGAAACCTGCAAATATTTGTTGTGTTTTCTGAGCTGGGGATAGGGAGGGGCCTGGTTAATTAAAAGCTGAAATTTGTGGTGGCGTTCCACGGTTCTTCTGTGCTCATTAATACTTTTTTTTTTTTTATATCAGGTGTGTTAATTTTTTTCCATGGAGTGTGTGGATTGAGGGCATTCCCGTGTAATTCCATCTAAATCATCCCCATATGATACCAACTTATCAAATTAATTAATAGCCACAAATCTGCCTAATTCCATGCTGCAGGTTCAGTGAGAGCTGCCTGTTTGCAAATGTTGGATGTTTCCTAAACAGTTCCTCTCTTGAGCTGAAATTGGGCCTTTTTGCCCAA
This sequence comes from Eopsaltria australis, assembly GCA_034509425.1. Classification (NCBI taxonomy): domain Eukaryota; kingdom Metazoa; phylum Chordata; class Aves; order Passeriformes; family Petroicidae; genus Eopsaltria; species Eopsaltria australis. Next base: position 4,738 of record JAVTVJ010006675.1, read on the forward strand.
ATCTCTGTGTCAGATCGAGGCAAATATTAAAAAATTCGTTAGAGAAAAACACACACACACACAAAAAAAAAAATCTTCCTTTCCTGGCAGTAAATGAAAATTGACTTTTAAAACAACTGGTGTGCAGCTGATGCTGAGCTGATGTCTCCAGGCCAATTCAAATGTATAATAAATTACAAATAAAAGAATCATTTAGAAAACACTGCTTAAAAAAAAATAACTAAACCAGCTTCCCTTCCTGAATTGCGTGTGGCAGATATTGTTCACAGGGCTGGGACGGGAACAGGAATCCATAAAATCAATGTTTATTAATTGTTTATTTCTACTCGGAGCTCTGTTTATTTTCTGTGCTGTAGCACCAAGCCAGGAGGTTGGGAGAGGAGCAGGAGCCTCTCTGCTGGGACAAACTCCCCGTGGAATTGGTGGGAGCGGAGAATTCCATCTGGAATTTTAATGCCTTGTGTGGAACGAGGTCAGATGAAAAAATGTTTTTAGCAAGCACCGAACAGGGCACCAGGAGAGCGGAGCTGGGAGTGTCCATCAGCCCCTCACACCTGGGCTGGGCTCTGCTGCTGCTGCTGCTGTGTCCATGAAATCTGGGCAGCTGGGAATCTGGGAATGATGGATATCAGCTGGGGGTGGAGCTCCAGTGGGTGATGCCTGCTCAGGATGGGGCTGGGGGTGTGGGGATGGAGCAGGGACAGGGATGGGACAGCGATAGGGATGAGGATGGAGAAAGGATGGGGATGAAGCAGGGACAGGGATGAAGCTGGGACAGGGATGGGACAGGGAATTCTCCTGGAGGTGCTGCAGGGATGGAGCAGGGACAGGGATGGAGCAGGGACAGGGATGGAGATGGAGCAGGGATAGGGATGGAGCAGGGACAGGGACGGAGCAGGGACAGGGATGGAGATGGAGCAGGGATAGGGATGGAGATGGAGCAGGGACAGGGATGGAGCAGGGACAGGGACGGAGCAGGGACAGGGATGGAGATGGAGCAGGGATAGGGATGGAGCAAGGACAGGGATGGAGCAGGGACAGGGACAGAGATGGAGCAGGGATAGGGATGGAGATGGAGCAGGGACAGGGATGGAGCAGGGACAGGGACGGAGCAGGGACAGGGATGGAGATGGAGCAGGGATAGGGATGGAGCAAGGACAGGGATGGAGCAGGGACAGGGGATGGAGCAAGGACAGGGATGGGCAAGAAGGGGACAGGGATGGGACAGGGAACTCTCCTGGAGGTGCTGAAGGGATGGAGCAGGGACAGGGATGGAGCAGGGATGGAGCAGGGACAGGATGGAGATGGAGCAGGGACAGGGATGGGAGCAGGGACAGGGATGGAGCAGGGACAGGGATGGAGCAGGGACAGGGATGGAGACGGAGCAGGGATAGGGATGGAGCAAGGACAGGGATGGAGCAGGGACAGGGATGGAGCAGGGACAGGGATGGAGCAGGGACAGGGATGGAGCAGGGACAGGGATGGAGATGGAGCAGGGATAGGGATGGAGCAAGGACAGGGATGGAGCAGGAACAGGGATGGAGACGGAGCAGGGACAGGGATGGAGCAAGGACAGGGATGGAGCAGGGACAGGGATGGGACAGGGAACTCTCCTGGAGGTGCTGCAGGGCTGCTCCCCAGGCCCCCGGCCTTTCTTTACATTTGAATTTTGATTGCCACTTCCCCCAGAGAACTCCTCCCTCTGGCAATTCCCGTGTCCTCTGTCTCCCTGGATGATTTGGGATCCTCCTGCTCCTCTGGCTCTGCCCACATTCCCCATTCCCACCTGCCCATTGCTGGTGGATTTCCAAACCATCACCCCCAAACCAACTGATTGTGACTCGAGGGCTGGCGTTGAAAGTGTGCAAACCAAAGTGTGCAAGTCTCACACTGAGCACTTTAAACACGAGGAGCTCCCCCTTTCCAAAATCCCCTTTCCAGAGCCCCTGGGAGCCCCTGGGGGTCTGTGGGATTCCTGTTCTTGACTGGGCTGAGCTCGGATCAGCAGCAGCAGTGCCACACTCACACAGGGACCCAGCCCCTGGCACAGGGGTCCCATTCCATTCCCATTCCAGGGCCTTCATCTCCCGTGGATTCCCTTCACATTCACCTTGAGGGGAGGAATATTCACAGTGCCTCGCACCAGAGGTGTGTTCATATTTAAATATTTGTATTTTGGGAGCTGGTGCAGGCAGGAGGTGCCGGAGGTGCTGGAGGTGTTGGAGGATGGACCCTGATCTCTGATCTAAGCCCACACTTCCAGCCTGAAGCTCCCTGTCCTGACACTACCAGCTCCAGGAAATGGTCTCTGGTCTGGCAGAGAAGGTTCATACAAAATAACAAAACTTTCCTGTGTTTTTTGGTGAGCTATGATGAAATCAAAGTGTCTGCACAAAAAAGCAGAAGGGTTTGTAGCTGTAAATGTACATCTGTAGAGGAACTGGAACTTCACTGAGGCTGGGGTGGAGCTGGTGCCTCTCACCCCGAGGGCTTTGCCCCCAGCCCTGTCACTGCTCGGTGACCGTGACGGCCCTGCTGCTTTTGGCAGCACCAGGCTTTGTTTGGAAGGCTTTATTTTATGAGGAGTTATGTGGATGTTGTTGGATTACACTCTGGTTACCCCTGCAGTGCCGTGTCCAGCTCTGGATCCTCAGCACAGCAGGGCCAGGAGCTCCTGGAATGCTGGATCCAGCTCTGGATCCTCAGCACAGCAGGGCCAGGAGCTCCTGGAATGCTGGATCCAGCTCTGGATCCTCAGCACAGCAGGGACAGGAGCTCCTGGAATGCTGGATCCAGCTCTGGATCCTCAGCACAGCAGGGCCAGGAGCTCCTGGAATGCTGGATCCAGCTCTGGATCCTCAGCACAGCAGGGCCAGGAGCTCCTGGAATGCTGGATCCAGCTCTGGATCCTCAGCACAGCAGGGACAGGAGCTCCTGGAATGTTGGATCCAGCTCTGGATCCTCAGCACAGCAGGGCCAGGAGCTCCTGGAATGTTGGATCCAGCTCTGGATCCTCAGCACAGCAGGGCCAGGAGCTCCTGGAATGCTGGATCCAGCTCTGGATCCTCAGCACAGCAGGGCCAGGAGCTCCTGGAATGTTGGATCCAGCTCTGGATCCTCAGCACAGCAGGGCCAGGAGCTCCTGGAGCTGAGGAAGGGCCTGGAGCAGCTCCGTGCCCAGGAAAGGCTGAGGGAGCTGGGGCTGCTCAGCCTCGAGGGGAGCCCCAGCTGAGAGGGGCCCTCAGCCCTGGCTGTCCTTGTTTGCCCCTGGGTGTCCCCGTGTGTCCCTGTCCATCCCTGGGTGACCCTGGAGCAGGGAGTGGCACCAGGGTCATTCCAGCCTGGTCCATCCTGGGATTCCGAGTGTGAGGGGGATTTGCTGCGGGTTCTCCTCAGGGCTGGCACAATTCCCAAGGAGGATGCCATGGGTTGGGCGTGCCCAGGATGCTCCCGTGGCTCAGCTCCTCTGGAATCCTCAATTCCAGGATTGTCCCTGTCCCTGGCCTCTCCCTGTCCCTGCTCCCCGTGTGACAAACACCGGGATAATGCTCCATTGTAGCCCGGGGCTGAGAGACAAGTGCCATGTGCCAGCACAAGAAAATGAAATCAGTATTTAATTACTAAATATTCGACATCTAAAATTAAAAAAAAAAAAAAGCTTAAATAATTCAGTTTGATTTGGTCTAATTAGCCTGATTTCCTAGTATTTAGCCCTAATTATGTGATACATAAGCCCTAATTATGTAGTACGTATACAGTGTGCTCTCTAAAGTTAAAGATCAGAACGGATACTGACTTAAATGATAAAATATGTTAAATTATTAATTATAATTAATCTTACAAAATAGGCATAATTAGTTTAAGTACTTTAGATATTCTACTTAATAGCATTACATGCATTATATGCGAGGTTTGAGCATTTTACAAATACTCTTATCCAAGGGAAATATCCAAGGGAAATCCTGGGGAGGGCTGGGATTCAGTGGAGCTCTCCCCTGGCAGGGACAGGGACAGCAGAGCCTGGGAATCTCCTGGAATTCCTCTCCAGGTTTGCCAGGTGCTGCTGCAGGGCTGGGGATGGTCAGTGCAGAGCAAAGAAGGTTTTTGGGGGCTCCAAATCCAGCTCTTCCTGTTCCTGCTGTTCCTTTTCCAGGGAAAAGTGTCCTGCCCATGGAATGGGATGGGCTTTGAGGTTCCTCCCAACCAAACTCAGGCTGGGATTCTGGGATCCTATGGAATCAATCAGTGCAGTTAAACAATTTGTGAGGTATTTATGGTTCTTCTGCTCAAAAGGTGCTTTACAACTCGTTTCTCCAACGTAACGTGGGCAAAACCGGGCTGGAATTGTTGGGAAAAGTGCGGCTCACAGGGGTTCTTGTGGTTCTGCCTCGGATTGGGGTCAGGAGTTGGTGGGGTCAGCTCGGCTGGGGAGGGGTCTGAGAGGGGAAAATCAGGAATGGGTGACAGGAAGGAGGGGATTCCAAAATCTCCTGAAATAGAGAAGGAAAGAGAAAGATGTACAAGGGTTATTCCCTTTTCCATCTCAGCATTTGCAGGGAGACGCTCGGGAATGCTTTTACAAAAAGATTCAGCCACTCCTGGTGACAGAGGTTCTGTTGCACACCCAGCTCGTGGTTGGTGTCACAGATTGGGGATGTCATGGATTGGGGGTGTCACGGATTGGGGGTGTCACAGATTGGTTATGTCACGGATTGGGGTGTCACAGATTGATGATGTCACAGATTGATGTCACGGATTGGGGGTGTCACAGATTGGTGATGTCACAGATTGTTGATGTCACAGATTGATGATGTCACAGACTGGTGATGTCACAGATTGGTGTCACGGATTGATTATGTCACAGATTGGTGTCACAGATTGGTGTCACAGATTGGTGATGTCACAGATTGGTGTCACAGATTGGTGTCACAGATTGGGGGTGTCACAGATTGATGATGTCACAGATTGGTGATGTCACAGATTGGGGGTGTCACAGATTGGGGGTGTCACAGATTGGTGATGTCACGGATTGGGGGTGTCACAGACTGGTGATGTCACAGATTGGGTGTGTCACAGATTGGGGGTGTCACAGATTGGTGTCACAGACTGGTGGTGGCACAGATTGGGGGTGTCACAGATTGGGGGTGTCACAGATTGGGGGTGTCACAGATTGGTGTGACAGACTGGTGATGTCACAGATTGATGATGTCACGGATTGGTGGTGGCACAGATTGGGGGTGTCACAGATTGGGGGTGTCACAGACTGGTGATGTCACAGATTGGGGGTGTCACAGACTGGTGATGTCACAGACTGGTGATGTCACAGATTGATGATGTCACGGATTGGTGATGTCACAGATTGGGGGTGTCACAGATTGATGATGTCACAGATTGGGGGTGTCACGGATTGGGGGTGTCATGGATTGGGGGTGTCACAGATTGGTGTCACAGACTGGTGATGTCACAGATTGGGGGTGTCACAGATTGGGGGTGTCACAGATTGGTGATGTCACGGATTGGTGATGTCACAGATTGGGGGTGTCACAGATTGGTGATGTCACAGATTGGGGGTGTCACAGATTGGGGGTGTCACGGATTGGGGGTGTCACAGACTAAATAAACTCCAATGAATACAGGAATAACAGGTTATCCAAAGGAGGGGTTGAAACCACTCCAAGGGAAAACAAAGTTTCAAATCCACCGGCAACCAGCACCACCTGTGACATCACCTGTACCTGTGACATCATCAATACCTGTGACATCATCTGTCCCTGTGACATCATCTGTACCTGTGACATCATCTGTCCCTGTGACATCATCAATACCTGTGACATCATCTGTCCCTGTGACATCACCTGTACCTGTGACATCATCTGTCCCTGTGACATCATATGTACCTGTGACATCATCGGTCTGCTGTGACATCACCTGTACCTGTGACATCATCTGTCCCTGTGACATCATCTGTACCTGTGACATCACCTGTCCCTGTGACATCATCTGTCCCTGTGACATCATCAATACCTGTGACATCATCTGTACCTGTGACATCACCTGTCCCTGTGACATCACCTGTACCTGTGACATCATCAATACCTGTGACATCACCTGTCCCTGTGACATCACCTGTCCCTGTGCCATCATCTGTACCTGTGACATCATCTATACCTGTGACATCATCTGTCCCTGTGCCATCCCCTGTGCTGGGCCCAGTACCCGGTGCCCCTGGCTAGGGTGGGGGATGTTCATCCCAGCTCGTTCCTGTCCCTGGGGGATGTTACTTCCAGCCTGTTCCTGTTCCCATTCCTGTTCCTGTTCCTGTTCCTGTTTCCTGTTCCTGTTCCTGTTCCTATTCCCGTTCCTGTTCTATTCCCGTTCCCGTTCCTGTTCCTGTTCCTGTTCTGTTCCTGTTCCTGTTCCCGTTCTTTCTGTTTCCTATTCCTTTCCCTGTTACCGTTCCGTTCCATTCCGTTCCTGTTTCCATTCCTGTTTCACTGTTCATTCCGTTCCATTCCTGTTCCTGTTCCTGTTCCCATTCCCGTTCCATTTCCATTCCGTTCCCATTCCATTTCCCGATTCCGTTCCATTCCCATTCCGTTCCCATTCCTGTTCCCATTCCCGTTTCCCCATTCCGTTCCCATTCCCATTCCCATTCCCATTCCCATTCCCGGTCCCATTCCTGTTCCCGTTCCCATTCCCATTCCCGTTCCCGTTCCCATTCCCGTTCCCGTTCCCGTTCCCATTCCCATTCCTGTTCCCATTCCCGTTCCCGTTCCCATTCCCATTCCCGTTCCCGTTCCCGTTCCCATTCCTGTTCCCATTCCCATTCCCATTCCCATTCCCATTCCCATTCCCATTCCCGTTCCATTCCGTTTCCCATTCCTGTTCCCATTCCGTTCCCATTCCGTTTCCCATTCCCTGTTCCCATTTCCCTGTTCCCATTCCTGTTCCCATTCATTTCCATTCCCTGTTCCCATTCCTGTTCCCATTCCCATTCATTTCCATTCCATTCCCGATTCCCATTCCATTCCTGTTTCCCATTCCACAATTTCCCATTCCTGTTTCCCATTCCTGTTCCCCATTCCGGTTCCGTTCCATTCCTGTTCCCATTCCGTTTCGTTCCCATTCCCATTCCCATTCCCGTTCCGTTCCATTTCCCATTCCATTTCCCATTCCCTGTTTCCATTCCCTGTTCCCATTCCTGTTCCATTCCGTTCAGTTCCCATTCCCATTCCCTGTTCCCATTCCATTTCCATTCCATTCCACGTTCCTGTTTCCTGTTCCGTTTCAGTTCCGTTCCGTTCCCATTCCATTCCCAGGCTGCTGCTGACTGGCTCCGTCTCCTGCCCGATTAAGCCGTGCCTGGGCTCGGCTCAGCCTCTCTGTGCTTTCAGAGCTCCTCCCCAGCTTTCCCCTCTCTCCCCGCATGGATTTTGGAGTTTCCCTAAATCCCATTCCCGGTTTGTCCTTTTGCAACCTGGGCCGTGTTTGTGAGGAGATGTGAAAGAGATCTGGCAGAGTCAATTGCATGGGAACGGGAGTCTCCATGCTGAATTCCATGGATTTTCCATAGGGTCCAAGCTGGAAACCCCGGAGTGGTGTGAATTGCATGGGAATGGGAGTCTCTGTGCTGAATTCCATGGATTTTCCGTGGGCTCCAAGCTGGAAACCCCGGAGCAGTGTGAACTCCAGGTGAGGCCAGCTCCGGAACTCCTGGGCTTTCCTTCGGCACCAGAGCAGCAGTGACAAATCTGGGAGCTGAAATGTCCTTTGTCCCACAGCTCTGAGCTTCCCAAGCTCCTCTTCTCCTCTATTTTAAGGAATATTCTCTTTCTCCCTGAGAACTGAACGGGATTATTCCAATAAATATTCCAGAAACATGGTGGACACCCAGGAATCTTCTCCAGTGACACCTTCGCAAATACCTGAAGGGGGGAAAAAAAACCCAAACAGAATTAAAGCTTCACCTTCATGGGAGGCATTTTCCCACCAATTCCAGCAGGATGGATTTATTCCCATAAACATTTCTCCCATCACTTGGGTAGCAGCACATGAGAGGATTCCCCCTCTCTTCCATGTGTTTGTGCACTCTCTAATCCTTTGTTTGCTTTAGAAAACGGGCGAATATAACAAATTTTTTTTTGTTGTTGTTTTATTGAAACCACCTAAGAAAAAATTACCTAATACACAAAGGAATTTCTAAACCGCGGTTTAATTTTTTCTTTTTGGTTTTTTTTGTGTTCTGCATTACAATACGGAAAAGATCTGTCCTTCTGTCTGACTAATGTTAGTTTGATGATTATACCAATATTAACTGCTTTACTTGAGCAAGCAAAGAAAAAGTAAAATACCAGTCAGAGCAGCTGCTAATTCACCCAGCCTTGTACTCCGGTTATTAAAAATACCCAAAAGATGTACCTTGGTGGTTCAGGCTTTTGAATTAGAAGCAGAATATTAATTTAGGCCTGAAGCATGATTAAACATTGTAAGGCCCCTTAAGAATTTTCACCAAATTTTCTTGGATTTCTCTTTATTGGGTCTTCCCCGGCTGTGTTTAGCCCTGTAATTGCTTTGCTCCTTTGTTGATGGGTTAAAGCACAATGTGATTTTCTCCGTGTCATAATATTTAAGAGGTTGGTTCAATGTTCCGCGTGTCTGATGTGCAGCTGGGGCAGCGCAGGGGGAGCGGGCTCGGGGCTCTTCTGGGATTTCCCCCTTCTTCCCTCCTCTTTCTCCTTCTGTTTATGACTCCCTGCCCAGCTACCTGTGCTGCCTGGAAATCTGGGAGGAGCAGAGAAACCCCCCAATCACAGATTAATCAAAAAAGCTCCTTTTCTTCTCTGCCGTTTTTAGGAGGAATTCAGAACGTGACATTTCTCAAGTTTCTCAGGGAGAGCCAAGAGTTAAAACGCAACGCTTGAAATTCATTCCTCACATGCACCAAAAAAAAGGAAATAAAAGGTGATTTGGGCATAAAGGAGATGGAAATGTGGAGCAGGAGCTGGATGGCAGTGGGGGGAATAAATCCAAACAATTGGGATCTGATGTTGGGATTGGGAAATTGCTGTGCTGGGATCTTCAGTGGCCACACCTTGGGCAAGGCTTTTTCAGGGAAAAGACCCGTCCTAGAAAGAGTTTTAGTTTTATTGATATTTAAACACCCAGATTCTCAGTGTTACAGAGAAGGGGGAGAGTTTTAATTTCAGTGAGTTTTAAACACTCAGATTCCCAATGTTACAGGGAAGGGTGAGAGTTTTAATTTCAATGAGTTCTAAACATCCAGATTCTCAGTGTTATAGAGAAGGGTGAGAGTTTTAATTGGAATGAGTTTTAAATACCCAGATTCTCAGTATTACAGAGGACGGTGAGAGTTTTAATTTTAATTATATTTAAACACCCAGATTCCCAATGTTCCAGAGAAGGGGGAGAGCTTTCATTTCAATGATACTCAAACACCCAGATTCTCAGAGTTATAGAGGAAGGTGACAATTTTAATTTTATTGATATTTAAACTTCCAGATTCTCAGTGTTACGGAGTAGGGTGAGAGTTTTAATTGGAATGAGTTTTTAACACCCAGATTCTCAGTATTATAAAGGACAGTGAGAGTTTTAATTCAAATGAGTTTTAAACATGCAAATTCTCAGTATAACAGAGGAGGGGGAGAGTTTTAATTTGAATGAGTTTTAAACACCCAGATTCCCAATGTTACAGAGAAGGAGGAGAGTTTTAATTTCAATGATACTTAAACATCCAGATTCTCAGTGTTACAGAGTAGGGTGAGAGTTTTAATTTGAATGAGTTTTAAACATCCAAATTCTCAGTATAACAAAGGAGGGGGAGAATTTTAATTTCAATGAGTTTTAAACACCCAGATTTCCAGTGTTACAGAGAAGGAGGAGAGTTTTAATTGGAATGAGTTTTAAACATCCAGATCCTCAGTGTTCTGGAAGAGATCCCATTAACAATAATGAAGGATGTGCGTGGATCACTCTGGGAGTGGGGATGGGTTTGGAAGGCCCAAATGTTTGGCTGTGGTTTGATAATTGATCTATAATTTATAGAATTTATAGGAAGCACTACCAAAACTCCAACCCAGCAGCAAAAATGCTGGCAGGGTTTGGATGGAGGCATCCAGGCAGGTCGATGTCGCTGCTCAGGGAGGCAGTAATTATGTGTCACATGCATTGGTAAAATCCTTCCTCTCCTCAGCTTTTAGGGAGCAACTGTTGGCTAAAAATCCTGGGATTTCCCTTCCCCACAAAACAAAAAAAAAGAGGAATTGTAATGAAAGGGCTGAGCTGCATCCCAAGGCTGCAACACCGGGTAAAAACTGCAATACAGTTTAGTGGAGCGTGTCCCAGGCAGGCTGATGGGAACAGGGATGCTGAGCTGAGAGAAACGCTGGATATTGGATGAATTTCAGAGAGACAATGAGCTGGGAATTTGTTAATAAGGAATGAACCATGGCAAGGACCAAAATAAACATCTGGGGCGACGGATTGAGGGAAAGCCTGTGCTGAAATCCTTTACTGGGGAGGGAGGGAGGGGAGGAATTCAGGAATTCAGGAATTCAGGAAGGTATTCAGGAAGGAAGGAATTCAAGAAGGAAGGAATTCAGGAACAAATTCAGGAAGGAATTCAGTAAGGAAGGAAGGAATTCAGTAAGAAAGGAAGGAATTCAGGAAGGAAGAAATTCAGGAAGAAATTCAGGAACAAATTCAGTAAGGGAGGAATTCAGGAATTCAGGAATTCAGGAAGGAATTCAGGATGGAATTCAAGAATTCAGGAAGGAATTCAGGAAGGAACTCAGGAATTAAGTAAGGAATTCAGGAACAAATTCAGGAGGGAATTCAGAAAGGGAGGAATTCAGGAATTCAGGAACTCAGGAATTCAGGAATTCAGGAATTCAGGAACTCAGGAACTCAGGAACTCAGGAATTCAGGAATTCAGGAATTCAGGAATTCAGGAATTCAGGTCGGTCAAAGCACAAACTGTGCAAACCCTCAGTGAGTGGTTCCACGACTTCTCTTGGAAGGGAACAATCCCCAAACTGAGGATTCAGGAAGCAGAGGAGTTTGGGCTCCAGCAATTACGGAAAGACAGCGACGAGAATTTCCGCAGTGCAAACAACGCAGGCAACCCAAAAACCGCGTCCTGCTCTCGTTAGCGCGGCTCCATTAATTAGTGGCGAGATGAGTGAAGGCGTCTGGGGCTCTGATTCAACAGGGGAATTAAAATCCCTCAGCTCCCGGGAGGCAGCAGCTGCTGGAGTTGGAGATCAGAGTCCTCCTCTCCAATTTGTGATTCAGGCGTGGTTCGGTTGCAGTTCGGTCATGAAATACCAGGAATTCTCCCTCAAGTGCTCGGATCATCTCCAGCGTGCCTGAATCCAACAAGCAACCGAGTTTTTAACTTTATAAAATGTTGGGGAAGATGAACTAGGAAAGCCTTATCAATGTGATTGCCTGGCTAAAGATGCTGAGAATGGAGAAACTCTGAGCGAGATTGAAATGCAGACAAGCTTTGAGATCCCAAAGCCCAGCTCCTGAACAACTGGAAAACAATGGCATGGCCACTGCAGGTGATCCCCTGGGATTGAACAAACAATGGCATGGCCACTGCAGGTGATCCCCTGGGATTGAACAAACAATGGCATGGCCAGGGCAGGTGATCCCCCTTGGATTGAACAATCCCCTCTGCTTGCAGACAGGCCCAAGGCTCAGAGCAGACCCCACCAACCTGGCAGAGGCTCCCAAAAGCAGCTTTTAGGGTTTCAAATAGAACACTGGATGGTGATGCAATAGTTCTCATGGGCTGGATGCAAATGGTGTAAGATTTGTAGTTTGTTCTAGATTGGTGAATGACAATGAGAATATTCAGCACAGAAGATGAGTTATGGGATTGTAAGCGACAAGCTCACTCTCTTCTCTCCTCTCTCCTCTCTCTCCTCTCCTCTCTTGCTCTCTCCCCTCTCTGCCCTGCTCCAGGCTGTGTCTGGCAGCCCCCAGCAGCTCTCCTACACTCACGTCTCTTCACAATAAACCTCATGCTCTACAACCCCACTGCAGAGATCTCCCGTCTGTCCTGACCATCCCAAATGGACCCGCAAACTCCACACAAGGCTCAGAGCAGACCCCACCAAGCTGGCAGAGGGGCCAAAAAGCAGCTTTTAGGGTTTAAAATTTAACACTGTATGGTGATGCAATAGTTCTCATGGGCTGGATGCAAATGGTATAAGATTTGTAGCTTGTTCTAGATTGGTTAATGACAATTAGAATATTCAGCACAGAAGATGATTTATGGTATTGTAAAGGACAAGCTCTCTCTCCTCTCCTCTCCTCTCCTCTCCTCTCCTCTCCTCTCCTCTCCTCTCTCCCTCTCCTCTCCTCTCCCTCTCTCTCTCCATCTCCTCTCCTCTCCTCTCCTCTCCTCTCCTCTCTCCTCTCCTCTCCTCTCTCTCCTCTCCTCTCCTCTCCTCTCCTCTCCTCCTCTCCTCTCCTCTCCTCTCCTCTCCTCTCCTCTCCTCTCCCTCTCCTCTCCTCTCCTCTCCTCTCCTCTCCTCTCCTCTCCTTCCCTCTCCTTCTCTCTCTCTCTCTCTCTCCTCTCTCTCTCCTCTCCTCTCCTCTCCTCTCCTCTCCTCCTCTCTCCTCGCCTCTCCTCTCCTCTCCTCCTCTCCTCTCCTCTCCTCTCCTCTCCTCTCCTCTCTCCTCTCTCTCCTCTCCTCTCTCCTCTCTCTCCTCTCTGCCCTGCTCCAGGCTGTGTCTGGCAGCCCCCAGCAGCTCTCCTACACCCACGCCCTTTCACAATGAACCTCACGCTCTCAGACCCGACTGCAGAGCTCTCTCATCTGTCCCGACCGTCCCAAACCCACCCGTGAATTCTACAATAAAACACATCAGGTTATTTGTTTGAAAGCTAACGGGTTGCATTTTTGCCTTTAATGAGATATAAAATTATGTGATTCCACCCTGGATCGGATCAGTTCATTGCCCTGCATTCCCATTTTCCTGCGGGCTCTGGAATCGTGGATCTGCACGTTCAGGGAATGCCAGAGCCCAGAAATGCCCTCATGGCATCATTTTCCATGAGGAAATCCACAGCCAGGAAACACAAACTGTAAAACTCGCAGAAGTTTTCCTTTTCCTTCCAGGAAGTTTGGAGTTATCGAGGTTTGTCTGTTACTCAAACACTTTTAAAAACCAACATAAATCCCACCCTGGGTTGGAGAATCCCTCCCCATGATGCACAGGCTTCACCTGCACCAGGGGCTTTTCCAGTTGGATGAATTTTACCTGGATTGTCGCTACAGGAAGGAAAAATTTTGCTCCCTTTGCAAATAAATGAATTTTGGAGCAAGGATGTTTTAAAAAAACTGGGATAAATCCAGTGAACAAAATAGAGAAATCGATGTTTTGGGGTTCTGGGTGTTGTTCCAGCCTTTACCTGAGTTCTGGGCAGGATTCCTGCTTTTCCCTGGGTTATGGACAGGATTCCTGCTTTTCCCTGGATTATGGACAGGATTCCTGCTTTTCCCTGGATTATGGACAGGATTCCTGCTTTTCCCTGGGTTATGGACAGGATTCCTGCTTTTCCCAGATTATGGACAGGATTCCTGCTTTTCCCAGATTATGGACAGGATTCCTGCTTTTCCCTGGGTCATGAACAGGATTCCTGCTTCTCCTGGGCTATGGACAGGATTCCTGCTTTTCCCTGGGTCATGAACAGGATTCCTGCTTCTCCTGGGCTATGGACAGGATTCCTGCTTTTCCCTGGGTCATGGACAGGATTCCTGCTTTTCCCTGGGTCATGGACAGGATTCCTGCTTTTCCCTGGATTATGGACAGGATTCCTGCCTTTCCCTGGGCTATGGACAGGATTCCTGCCTTTCCCTGGGTTATGGACAGGATTCCTGCCTTTCCCTGGGTTATGGACAGGATTCCTGCCTTTCCCTGGGTTATGGACAGGATTCCTGCTTTTCCCTGGGTCATGGACAGGATTCCTGCTTTTCCCTGGGTCATGGACAGGATTCCTGCCTTTCCCTGGATTATGGACAGGATTCCTGCCTTTCCCTGGGTTATGGACAGGATTCCTGTTTTTCCCTGGGTTCTGGACAGGATTCCTGTTTTTCCCTGGGTTATGGACAGGATTCCTGCTTCTCCCCGGGTTAGGGACAGGATTCCCTGCCTTTGGAGCCAGCTCTTGCTTTGCTCCACACTCCTGGAATGCGCGCATCCATGCGGGATGTGGCAACAACAACGCTGCTCGCACTGAGCCTCTCGCTCTCGGTGCCGCCTTTCCCCCTCTCGGTTTTCCATGCGGGAACCGGGAATCGCCCTGGCTGTGGGGGAGCAGGGAGATCTGTGGGCAGAGGCGTTTCCCAGGGGTTCTTTACCCCGGGAATGCTCGGCTGGAAGGGGCAGGAGCGCTGCCGGGAGCGCTGCGCGGCTCTGGGGTGTCGATCCGGGCGGCTCTCAGCGGCACCGCGCTGATTTTCCCGGCAGGTCCCGGCGCGGCCGGGCCGGGAGGCGATGGATGGACGGTGACAGCTCTGCCACTTCGATTAGAGCCGCCCACGGCTCGGAGCATCCCGAGCATCCCGAGCATCCCGAGCATCCCTGCCCGTGCCGGGAACCCAGCGGAGCGGGCTCGGCAGGGGCACGGCCCTGGGCATGAGCCCTGCAGTGTCCGGTGCCAGGAAAAGACCGGGATTCTCTCCTGGGAATGAGCCCTGCAGTGTCCGGTGCCAGGAAAGGACCGGGATTCTCTCCTGGGAATGAGCCCTGCCATGCCCGGTGCCAGGGAAAGGCCCGGGATTCTCTCCCGGGAATGAGCCCTGCAGTGTCCGGTGCAGGAAAGGACAGGGATATTCTCCTGGGAATGAGCCCTGCAGTGTCCGGTGCCAGGAAAGGACCGGGATTCTCTCCCGGGAATGAGCCCTGCAGTGTCCGGTGCCAGGAAAGGACAGGGATATTCTCCTGGGAATGAGCCCTGCCGTGCCTGGTGCCAGGAAAGGACAGGGATACTCTCCTGGGAATGAGCCCTGCAGTGTCCGGTGCCAGGAAAGGACCGGGATTCTCTCCCGGGAATGAGCCCTGCAGTGTCCGGTGCCAGGAAAGGACAGGGATATTCTCCTGGGAATGAGCCCTGCCGTGCCTGGTGCCAGGGAAAGGACTGGGATGTTCTCCCGGGAATGAGCCCTGCCATGCCCGGTGCCGGGGAAAGGCGCGGGATGCTTTCCTGGAGCCCAGCAGGATGGGCAGAAATCTGTGGAAATTCAGCATTTCAGGTTATGAAATGTAGGGAAAAAACCCAGCCAAGATTTCCACCACATTTCAGGGTCGTTTTCCGTGGTTTTCAGCTCACACCACCCCGGTGCCTTGGGACACTTTGGGATGACCCAGAGTTCATAAAACAGACAAAAAACCAAAGCTGTACAGAATTCCAGGAAACCAGGATCGCTGCCTTTTGAGCTGGGTTTACTTTAAAGCGGGGGGAAAGTGGAGAACTGGGCCTGTTGTACTCCCTCAACATGACAAGGAGCTAAAAATGATTTTATTTTTGCCCACTGGTCTCTTTATCCCTCTGCCTCCCTTGCCAGGCCCATGGGAAGTCTGTGCCCGGGGGTGTGAGGAGCACACGCAGGATCTGTGTTCCACGTGGGCTGGTTTAATAATTCCCAGCCCTAGGAGCCCTTGCCAGTATGGAAATAGGCTCCTCATGGGCTGCTCTGCCAGCTAGCAGGGAAAAAAAAAAAATCCCATTTCTGGAAAAATAACCAAAGATTCTCAGCTGCACCCGGGGCTTTTTTGGAGCCTCGCGGGGAGGAGTCGCCTCCTCTGCCCATCTGCGGTTTAACTTCCCCCATGACACAGAAATGTGAGGCTTCTATTAAAAATCTATCTGGATATTTCTGTGGCAAACTCCCATCACTCCGCTCTCTGCCAAGATACCGCAGAGGGTGGAGTGGAGATGGTGCTGGAATAATCAGTGGATGGAAGCAGAGCAGGGAAAGAGCACAATAAAGTCAGGAAAACCCCAAACCCTGGTGAGCAGAAACCTGGGCTGGGCTCCCCTGGCCCCAGCACCCACTGGGGGGGTCAGGGCTATTTCTGCCAGATGAAATCTGCTCAAACAGCTCCATGGAAAATGCATTTATGGGGCTCTGGGAAGTCCTGAGCCTGGGATTGGGAAGGGAATGCTGCTCCCATCGGGATGTGTTTGTCATCCCTAAGGGGCGCTGAGAGCATCGTGCTCCCAAAAGAGACAGAATTCCAGGATTATCACTTAAATCAGAGCACAGTTACACAATATACACAAAATCATATTTATTTATGTGCATGTGTGTTCATATTGTATACGTTAAATTATATGTAATATTTATTATTTAAATAAATATTATTTATTATTTAAACAAATCTTATTTATTTGATATTGTATATTGTCAAATTATATAATTCGTGTACAATACACTCAAAATTATGCATATATATGTATGTGTGTCCATATTGTGTATATATGTGTGTGTTTATATTATATATGCATCTTTATATTGTATATGAGTTTATATTATATCCATATATACATATTAGATACATATATACACATATACATTATATACACATATATTATATACATATATATTATATACATATCCACGTGTTTGTATCAGCGCATTTATACATCTCTAATGTATATAATGCATACATTTGGATATATCCACTCACAGGTATAAAGTGCAGATCTCTGCAGAGGATAAAAAAAAGTCTTTCTGAGCACTGAGTAAACATTTAAATATTTTAAAACACCTTTTCAATTCATGTTTAATGATACTCCATCATCGCATTTGGAAGGAAAAATTAAACCACTTTGAAAGTTCTTCGCCCTCCAAACGAAGCCCTTTTGCCCTTTATATTCCCTCCTTTTTTTTGAATAAAAAAACCCTTCTATAAATACAGTTCTAGAGCATCGTGATTGGAACTCCCAGGGGGGATTTTTGTGGCACTCAGAGCAAATGTGGCTGACACTTGTTCTTTGTTACCCTTGGGCTACTGTTTTGATCCTCGACTGAATGGATTTATCCCTGTCAGCACAAGGAATTTCGCACTCTTGTCCTGACTGGATTCCACAACCCTTTCTCATGTGGAAATGGCAGCACCAGAACCGTTCAGGAGCTTCTCGTCTCGGGCAGCTTTGGGAATTTAAGGAAGGAATTCCCGATCCCACTCCCTCCATCCCGGGGAACGCGCCACCGCCCGCATCCCTGCTTGATTCCCTTCCCCTCCGCGTGTGGATGGGAGGCGCACGAAACTCGAAACAGCCACGGGGAAATAATTGGTGTGAAGCTGGAGAAGCTTAATTTTGATGAAGCAATTAGTGGCTGTTTCCTGATTGCTCTCAGGGCCGTCAAGAGGAGGTGGAGGAGATCGAGCCGCCTCTTTCCAGTCCCCAGCCCTTCCCCAGCTCCCCAGACCTTTTGCCCTCCTGTTGGACACAGCCAAAGTTGCTTTGAATTTTTTTCAGAAAGTGCCTTGTGACCATGGATTCCTCCAGAAGGTTAAACATAAATTAGTCATAAAGCCAACAAAAGGGAGAAGGAAAAGAGGAGGCTCAGCGATTCTCGGCCAAATTTCTCCCTTTTCAAACTGCTGGGGGTTAATTAGAACCGAGGAGAGCTGAATTCTAATTCCCTTTCCAAATAATAATAATAATATTAATAATAATAATAATAATAATAATAATAATAATAAAATGTTGCTGCCGTTCATAACCTCCAGCATTAATGTGCCACGAGCTCTGCGGTGCTGCAGATCTGAGCGGTGTTTAAGACAACAAAGTGCTGTTTGATAGCGGAGCCTTTCTGTGGAGCAGCTCCTCTTCCTGCCTTTGATGGGCGATGCTTTATTTAATCAATTATTCATCAAAGCCCGGGCATTCTCCTTATATATTTAGGGAAGAAAAAAAAAACTAAAAGATGCCTTTTCCTGGCTTTCTTGTTTGGATAAAAGTTTAAATAGAATGTGGAAACAGCCGCTTTTGAAGGTGGGGGGGGAAAAAAATCCCCACAGCTTGGAGAGCTCGCGGTGTCGAGCGCCTGAGCAGGATTTGCGTCTTTGGGAGGAGAGAGGAGGGGAAAAAATAGACATTCCCAAGTTCTGTAGCTCAGCCAAAGGAGCCAGAAGGGTTCTGTGACCCGCCGGGGGCACACAAAGAGCAGGAGCAGGGATGAGCTCGGGCTTTGCTCGGCCGGGGCTGAGCCCCAGGGCGGCGGGGCCGGGCCGGGCGGGCTCCGGACACTCGGAGCGGGGCTGGGGGAGCGTCTTGAGCAGTTGGGGAACATTTGGCAGCTCCACACGGGGAAAAAAAAAAAAAAAAAGACTGCTGGGGAAGCTGAGCGGCTGCTAATTAGCAGCACTGAACTGTGGGTAAGGACAGTGGATTTTAATGCGAGAGGAATTCTACAATAACCACCCCGCTGAAGGAAATAGCAGGAAATGCTCCCGAGCTGACCCTCGTGGCAATCTGAGCTGCACGTTGCAATAATCCTGTAAATTACTCGGCTTTTTTATCCAGGAACTTGGAGTTAATTAGTAATTTAACATTCCTCCACGCTATTAAATGTCTTTCTTGCATTATATTATGTTGTTTCATGGTCTTACCTTAACACTAATGGGGTTTAGTTCTATTTTCTCCAAACAGTAACAGTAAAATAAAACCGAGCTGGAAAATTAATTAGTTCTCTTTTACCTTTGATTTACCTGTTAGGAACAATTAAGTGGCAGAGTAGAGGTTTGGAGTGGTGCGAGGCTCCCTGGAGATGAATGGATTCCCGGGAAGAGCTGCTGGAGCGGGGCTGAGGAGCAGGGGAGGGTGAAGGGCTGGGGGCTCTGAGGGGCAGCACTGCGGGCTCGGGGCTGAGAGGGGCTGGGGTGGGAGGGGAGGCAGCGCCTCATCCCTGTGTCACTGTATCCCTGTATCCCCTTATCCCTGTGTCACTGTGTCCCTATATCCCCTCATCCCTGTGTCACTGTATCCCTGTATCCTTGTGTTCCTGTATCCCCTCATCCCTGTGTCACTGTATCCCTGTATTCCTGTATCCCTGTATCCCCTCATCCCTGTGTCACTGTATCCCTGTATTCCTGTATCCCCTTATCCCTGTATCCCTGTATTCCTGTGTTCCTGTATCCCCTCATCCCTGTGTCACTGTATCCCTGTATCCCTGTATCCCTGTATTCCTGTGTTCCTGTATCCCCTTATCCCTGTGTCACTGTGTCCCTGTATCCCCTCATCCCTGTGTTCCTGTATCCCTGTATTTCTGTATCCCTGCACTCCCTCATCCCTGCGTCCCTGTATTCCTGTGTCCCTACATCCCTGCAGCCCCTCATCCCTGTATCCTGTGTCCCTGTACCTGTGTGTCCCTATATCTCTGTATCCCTGTGTCCTGGTATCCCTGTGTCTCTGTATCCCTGTATTCCTGTGTCCCCTCATCCCTGCATCCCTGCATTCCTATATCCCTGCATCCCTGCATCCACTCATCCCTATATTCTTACATCCATGCATCCCCTCATCCCCTCATCCCTGCATCCACTCATCCCATCATCCCTGCATCCCTGGATCCCCTCACCCCTGTATCCCTGCATCCCCAGTTCAGATCTGGAATTGTGCAGTTTCTTCCTCCTGGTGCTGTCCGTGCAGCTGCAGGAATCCGGGGGCTCATTTGGAGTATCCAACATCTGAGCCGGGATCCCAGGGAAAGTTTGGGATAGAATTCCAGGGGGCGTCAGGTGAAGGAGCCTCTCCTGCATTAATCCAGCTCAAGTTCAAACTTGGAATTCTCTCCCTCCTACCTCCACACTCAGTGGCTCAGCTGCGAGGTTTGCTTCTTTTGGAAGCCAGAGGAGAGTTTGGGTGGATTAAGCCAGGTTTTGGAATTGGGTGATCAAGCCAAGTTTGGGATTGGGGTTTATTAAACCAGGTTTTGTATTTAGGTGATTAAGCCAGGTTTGGGATGGGTGTTTATTAAGGCAGATTTGGGATTTGGGTTGATTAAGCCAGGTTTTGGTTATTAAGCCAGGTTTTTCAATGGCATTTTCTAACACTCTGGTGCTTGGCAGCAGTGGGAGCTGAGGTTCAATTCCATGGGTTTCCATTCCCCATTGGATGGGGCCCACCCTGGGAATGGCAGGATCCCACACAAACCCTTCCCAAGGACTGGATCCCCCACAAACCCTTCCCAAAGTTTGGATCCCACACCAAACCCTTCCCAAGGACTGGATCTCACATAAACCCTTCCCAAGGTTTGGACCCCACACAAACCCTTCCCAAGGTTGGGATCCCACACAAACCCTTCCCAAGGTTGGGATCCCACACAAACCCTTCCCAAGGTTGGGATCCCACACAAACCCTTCCCAAGGTGGATCTCACATAAACCCTTCCCAAGGTTTGGACCCCACACAAACCCTTCCCAAAGTTTGGATCCCACACAAACCCTTCCCAAGGTTGGGATCCCACACAAACCCTTCCCAAGGTTGGGATCCCACACAAACCCTTCCCAAGGTTGGATCCCACACAAACCCTTCCCAAGAAGGGCTGGATCCCACACAAACCCTCTCCAAGGACTGAATCCCACACAAACCCTTCCCATCCCTGTCTCCGGGGTCTCCAGCTCCAGGCAGCCCCGCTCTCATTCTGATCCCATCCTTTGCTGCCGGACTGGCGCGGCCATAAAAAATTCATGGGTGCTTGAAGAGATTTGTGCTCCGTGTCCTGCCCATTGTCAGACAAATTGAAGCGAGCAGGGAAGGCTGAGCCCAGGCCGGGATTTATTTACTCCTGGCACTCCAATATTGAGAGGAGCCGCTCCGGCCCTTCAAAGGGGACGGGGACAATGCGGTGACACCGGGTCAGCGGCGCCGCGGTACCTGCGCCGGGGATTGTTCTGCTGCCAGAGAGGAAGTGACTGAAACCTCTTTTTCTCATCACTGTCTGCTCTGATTGATGGCTCGCTGGTCACACTGAACGTGCCCTTTTTCAATAATTCACGATGTCATCACAGCACCAGTTTATAACTGGCCTGTTATTTTTACCTTTGTTCACTCACTAACAGGAGATTCCATAAATTAACTACTCGGGGCTTTGGGAGCCTTAGGACTGGGGGAAACGTTCCTTTGGCTTTCTCTTTTCTTATTTTAGTCTGGGTTTTTTTCTTTTTTTAAGCTTTCAAAGCCTTCCTGCACACGGCAGCAAGGATTTTTCAAAAGCCACAGGCTCCGGGTGTGATAATTCATTAAAAACCAGCTTAGCAAATCAATAGATTCCTCTTGATGCCATTAATTAAAATATAAGGAAATGCCCAAAATAAAGCAGCCGGGTTGGATGTGAGTTCATCCCTCATCCAGGCAGGGCTGGTTTGGACACCACGAATTCCTGCTGGAAGTTCAGGATGAGAACCGGGCATTAATTGATGCCGAGCGCTGTTCCCTGTGCTGGAAATAATCCAAATCAAGACAGCTCCAATTGGAGCCTTGAATTATTTTAGCAGCAGCTAATGGCTAAAATATTGAATAATGTACTTTGCAAATCAGATCCTATTTGTTTAACTCTGGGGCTGGGGCTGGGTCACTCAGACGAGGCTCCGGCTGAGGATTCGTCCTCTCTCTCCCTGGGCTGTGGGAATGTGGCTCCTAATTAATGGATGCCAGGAATAATCACCGGCATTCCTTGGCCGGGCTCTCTGGGATCTGCATCCCTGGGTACCCTTTGGAAGACTTTGGGCAGTTTTTATCTGGTTTCAGTTAATTTTTTATTGAACAGCTCGGGGTAAATGTCGGATCCATGCAGGAATGGTGCTTCCCTCCCTCCCTGGGCCGTTGGGGTGCGTGCGTTCCGAGAGCTGTATTCCTGTTCCAGGGGATATCCCTGGATTCCTGAGCAGGAATGTTTCCAACAGGAGAGGGATTTTGGAGACTTTGCAGTAACTCCAGCCAAGTTTCTACATCAAAGTGGGATTTTGGGATGCCAGAGTGACCTTATCAGGGAATATGGGATTGTGATTCCCATTTTCACCCCTTTTTGGGCCAGGCAGGGGCAGCCAGAAGGGAGCAGCCAACCGCGAGTCCATCCCTCAACTTTATTCCCTGGATTTGGGCTCTGGACCCTGGAAAACACCAGCAGCTCCTCAGGACTGGGAGCTGGGGTGTTCTCTGGGAATGTGCAGGATTTTCCAGCATCACAAATCTCAGGGAGAAAATCCCTGGAGAGCAGAGAAGCGACCCCAAAAAAACCCTGGAATGGGCAGGGCATGGAAGGGATGAACCCAAACCTGCTGGGCTCTGGAATGAGCTGGGAATGAAATTCCTGGTGCTGCCTGGGAGATCTTTCCATCTTTGATTTGCTGCTCAAATCCGGTCAGGATAATGCAGCCAAAATATTTGGGGTTTTCTTTACTTTGGGGTTTTTTGTTCGGTTGGTTTGCTCGGTTTTGGATTTTTGTTAGGTTTGTTTTTAGTATTGTTGCTTTATTTTTTTCTGGGTTTGGTTTTTTTTATCCTGTTGGTGATGTTTTTGCCGGGTTTTTTGTTTGGTTTGTTGTTATTGTTGTTATTTTGAGTTATTTTTTTCTGGGGTTTTTTTTTTGGGCATTTGGTTTTGTAGGGGGTGTTTTTGGTTTGCTTTTATGGCTGCTGTTTTGAGTTCTTTGTGGCTTTTTATGGTTGATGTTTTGAGCTCTTTTTTCTGTGGCTTTTTATGGTTGATGTTTTGTGGGTTTTTTTGTTTGGGTTGTTTTTATTGTTGTTGTTTTGGGTTCTTTTTTAGGATTGTTTTTGGTTGTTGGTGGTGTTTTTGTGGAGTTTTTTGCTTGGTTTGGTTTTTTGTTGTTGTTTTGGGTTCTTTTTTCATGGGGTTCTTTTTGGTTGGTGGTGGTGTTTTTGTGGGGGTTTTTGTTGTTCTTTTGGTTTGTTTTCCTGGGGGTTTTTTGCCATTTTGGGTTGTTTTGTAGGGTTTTTTTGGCAGATTTTGGTTTGTTTTGCTGGGGATTTTTTGGTCAGATTTTGGTTTGTTTTCCTGGGGTTTTTTTGCCATTTTGGTTTGTTTTGTAGGGGTTTTTTTTTGCCATTCTGGTTTGTTTTGTTGGTTTTTTTTTTTTGTCAGATTTTGGTTTGTTTTCCTGGGGGTTTTTTGCCATTTTGGGTTGTTTTGTAGGGTTTTTTTGGCAGATTTTGGTTTGTTTTGCTGGGGATTTTTGCCAGATTTTGGTTTGTTTTCCTGTTTTTTTTTTTTTTTTTGCCAGATTTTGGGTTGTTTTCCCGGGGTTTTTTTTTGCCATTTTGGTTTGTTTTCCTGGGGTTTTTTTGCCAGATTTTGGTTTGTTTTCCTGGGTTTTTTTTGCCAGATTTTGGTTTATTTTCCTGTTTTTTTTTTTTTTTTTGCCAGATTTTGGTTTGCTTCGCTGTTTTTTTTTGCCTCTCTGAACTTTGATTTCCAAGCCCTTCCCCAATACCTACCGGGGGCAGAGCTGACGCTCAGGACCCCGTGGGGGTAATTAATAAGGAGTCAAGTTCTGAACTAACTGAGACAAATTGGAAAGCTGCGAGTTGGGCGATAAGAGCCGGGGCTGACACTTTATTTGTGCCGGGGTTATCAAATCACAATAAGCACTCGGAGCAAGCAGCAGCACAAAGGAGAGGAGCCAGGTACAAGGACCCCGCAGTAATTGGGTTTCCCCACACAAATGGGATCCTCGTGGCACCAGGATCTCCCTTTGAAGCCGCTGATGGGTTTGGGGTGCACGGTTTCCATTAGCCCCTGCTCGGCCCCAGCCCCTCGCCCGGGCAGATAAATGCTCCCAACATCCCAACATTTGATATCCTAATCCCATTTGCTTCTCTTTCCACCAGCCCGGAGTGAGCAGAAATAAATCACAAAATTGCAAGGGGGGTAATACAGCGTGCGGTGCCTTTCATGGGAATAGGAAAAAATGAGATTATTTGTCCTTTTTAATATGTTTTTTCTGCGTTTGGTTGTTGGTTTTAAAAATATTAAAATCGCGATTTTATGCACCATGAGCTTAGGGAGTTATCTAGAAAAAGAAAACAGATTTCAGCCTTTAAAATTTTGAAATTTCTCCCGTGCATTCAGAGAGGAAGGAACGAAGGGATAAAAGCGAAGTAGGGAAATAAAGAATCTGTAGGAAATACATAAAACACAAATAAAGGCGATAAAGAAAATATAAATTGATTTTCTGGGAGCATAAAGAGGAAAGGGGAAGTGTTGACTCGGCAGCTCAGAACTGCGTGACTTTTACCAGGTTTGAAATATTCCTGGGCTCTTGGACTGGATTTAGTTTTATTTTCCGGCAGGGTTTAGAAGCCAAACAGCACTAACGTATAGATACAATATATGTAATGCATATGATATATTGTATATATAATATATATGATACATTATATACATATACAATATAAAATATGCATCATATATCATACATCATATATCACATATCACA
>JAVTVJ010006678.1:0-15546 GCA_034509425.1 Eopsaltria australis
GTTCAACATCAATGGGACAAATTTTGGGATAAAAAGGCCCCCATTGGATCAAAACCCACGACTTTGGTCAATGGGGATGAATTTTGGGAAAAAACGCTCCATTTGGGTAGAAAAGTCAAAGTTGGGCATCAATGAGGATGGATTTGTGATAAAAATGCCCCAATTGGGCGAAAAAGTCAGTGTTGGGTGGAAAGGTCAATGTTCAACATCAATGGGACAAATTTTGAGATAAAAACGCCCCCGTAGGACCAAACCCCAAGATTTTGGTCAATGGGGATGAATTTTGGGATAAAAACGCTCCATTTGGGTTAAAAAGTAAACGTTGGATGGAAAAGTCAAAGTTGGAACTCAACAGGGATGAGTTTTGCGATAAAAGCGCTCCAATTGGACGGAAAACTCAACATTGGGTGGAAAAGCCAATATTGGACTTCCATGGGGACAAATTTTGGGATAAAAATGCCCCCGTTGGACCAAACCCCAACATTTTGGTCAAAGGGGAAGAATTTTGGGGTAAAAATGCTCCAATTGGGTAAAAGGTTCAAGGTTGGGAAATCAACAAGATGAATTTTGCGGTAAAAGGCCCCAGTTGGGTGGGAGCAATGTTTTGCGGTGGAAAAGTCAAGATTCAACATCAATGGGACAAATTTCGGGATAAAAACGCTCCCTTTGGACCAAACCCCAAGATTTTGGTCAATGGGGAAGATTTTTGGGGTAAAAACTCCCTAATTGTATGGAAAAGTCAATGTTGGACCTCAATGGGGATGAATTTGGGGTAAAAAGGCCCAGTTGGGTGGAAAGGCCAATGTTGGGTGGAAAAGTCAAGGTTCAACATCAATGGGACAAATTTTGGGATAAAAACGCCCCCGTTGGACCAAACCCCACGACTTTGGCCAATGGGGATGAATTTTGGGATAAAAATGCTCCAATTGGGTAGAAAAGTCAACGTTAAGTTTATGAGGATGGTTTTGTGATAAAAATGCCCCAATTGGGTGGAAAAGTCAGTGTTGGGTGGAAAGGTCAATGTTCAACATCAATGGGAGAAATTTTGAGATAAAAACGCCCCCGTTGGACCAAACCCCAAGATTTTGGTCAATGGGGATGAATTTTGAGATAAAAACGCTCCATTTGGGTGAAAAAGTCAACGTTGGATGGAAAAGTCAAGGTTGGATCTCAACAGGAATGAGTTTTGGGATAAAAACGCTCCAATTGGACGGAAAAGTCAACTTTGGGTGGAAAAGCCTATATTGGACTTTCATGGCGACAAATTTTAGGATAAAAACACCCCAATTGGGTAGAAAAGTCAACGTCGGACATCAACGAGGATGGATTTGGAATAAAAATGCCCCAGTTGGGTGGAAAAGACAACGCTGGGCCTCAAGGGGGATGGATTTTTGGATAAAAACACCCAGTTGGGTGGAAAAGTCAAGATTCAACATCAATGGGACAAATTTCGGGATAAAAACGCTCCCTTTGGACCAAACCCCAAGATTTTGGTCAATGGGGAAGAATTTTGGGGTAAAAACTCCCTAATTGTATGGAAAAGTCAATGTTGGACCTCAATGGGGATGAATTTGGGGTAAAAGGGCCCAGTTGGGTGGAAAAGCCAATGTTGGGTGGAAAAGTCAAGGTTCAACATCAATGGGACAAATTTTGGGATAAAAACGCCCCCGTTGGATCGAAACCCACGACTTTGGCCAATGGGGATGAATTTTGGGATAAAAATGCTCCAATTGGGTAGAAAAGTCAACGTTAAGTTTATGAGGAGGGATTTGTGATAAAAATGCCCCAATTGGGTGGAAAAGTAAGTGTTGGGTGGAAAGGTCAATGTTCAACATCAATGGGAAAAATTTTGAGATAAAAACGCCCTCGTTGGACCAAACCCCAAGATTTTGGTCAATGGGGATGAATTTTTGGGATAAAAAGGTCCCAATTGGGTGAAAAAGTCAACATTGGATGGAGAAGTCAAGGTTGGAACTCGAGAGGGATGAGTTTTGGGATAAAAACGCTCCAATTGGACGGAAAAGTCAACTTTGGGTGGAAAAACCAATATTGGACTTCAATGGGGACAAATTTTAGGATAAAAACGCCCCAATTGGGTAGAAAAGTCAACGTCGGACATCAAGGAGGATGGATTTGGAATAAAAATGCCCAGTTGGGTGGAAAAGCCAACGCTGGGCCTCAAGGGGGATGGATTTTTGGATAAAAACACCCAGTTGGGTGGAAAAGTCAAGATTCAACATCAATGGGACAAATTTCGGGATAAAAACGCTCCCTTTGGACCAAACCCCAAGATTTTGGTCAATGGGGAAGAATTATGGGGTAAAAACTCCCTAATTGTATGGAAAAGTCAATGTTGGACCTCAATGGGGATGAATTTGGGGTAAAAAGGCCCAGTTGGGTGGAAAAGCCAATGTTGGGTGGAAAAGTCAAGGTTCAACATCAATGGGACAAATTTTGGGATAAAAACGCCCCCGTTGGATCAAAACCCACGAATTTGGTCAATGGAGATGAATTTTGGGATAAAAAAGCTCCATTTGGGTAGAAAAGTCAACGTTAAGTTTATGAAGGATGGATTTGTGATAAAAATGCCCCAATTGTGTGGAAAAGTCAGTGTTGGGCTGAAAAGTCAATGTTCAACCTCAATGGGACAAATTTTGGGATAAAAACGCCCCCGTTGGACCAAACCCCAAGATTTTGGTCAATGGGGATGGAATTTGGGATAAAAACGCTCCATTTGGGTGAAAAAGTCAACGCTGGATGGAAAAATCAAGGTTGGATCTCAACAGGGATGAGTTTTGGGATAAAAACGATCCAATTGGATGGAAAAGTCAACGTTGGTTGAAAAAGTCAATATTGGACCTCAACGGGGACAAATTTTGGGATAAAAACGCCCCCGTTGGACCAAACCGGAAGAGTTTGGTCAATGGGGATGAATTTTTGGGATAAAAACGTCCCCATTGGGTGAAAAAGTCAACGTTGGATAAAAAAGTCAAGGTTGGATCTCAACAGGGATGAGTTTTGGGATAAAAACGCTCCAATTGGACGGAAAAGTCAACTTGGGGTGGAAAAGCCAATACTGGACTTCAATGGGGACAAATTTTAGGATAAAAACGCCCCAATTGGGTAGAAAAGTCAACGTCGGACATCAACGAGGATGGATTTGGAATAAAAATGCCCAGTTGGGTGGAAAAGCCAACGCTGGGCCTCAAGGGGGATGGGTTTTTGGATAAAAACACCCAGTTGGGTGGAAAAGTCAAGATTCAACATCAATGGGACAAATTTCGGGATAAAAACGATCCCTTTGGACCAAACCCCAAGATTTTGGTCAATGGGGAAGAATTTTGGGTAAAAACTCCCTAATTGTATGGAAAAGTCAATGTTGGACCTCAATGGGGATGAATTTGGCGTAAAAAGGCCCAGTTGGGTGGAAAAGGCAATGTTGGGTGGAAAGAATGAGTTCAAGGTTCAACTATGGGACAAATTTTGGGATAAACGCGCCACCGTTGGATCAAACCACGACTTTGGTCAAATGGGGATGAATTTTGGGATTAAAACGCTCCATTTGGGTAGAAAAGTCAAAGTTGGGCATCAATGAGGATGGATTTGTGATAAAAATGCCGCAATTGGGTGGAAAAGTCAGTGTTGGGTGGAAAGGTCAATGTTCAACATCAATGGGACAAATTTTGAGATAAAAACGCCCCCGTTGGACCAAACCCCAAGATTTTGGTCAATGGGGATGAATTTTGGGATAAAAACGCTCAATTTGGGTTAAAAGTAAACGTTTGGAGATGGAAATGCAGTCAAGGTTGGAACTCAAACGGGATGAGTTTTGGGATAAAAACGATCCAATTGGATGGAAAAGTCAATGTTGGGTGAAAAAGTCAATGTTGCACCTCAACGGGGACAAATTTTGGATAAAAACGCCCCCGTTGGACCAAACCCCAACATTTTGGTCAATGGGGAAGAATTTTGGGGTAAAAATGCTCCAATTGGGTAGAAAAGTCAAGGTTGGAAATCAACAAGAATGAATTTTGGGTAAAAAGGCCCAGTTGGGTGGGAAAGCCAATGTTGGGTGGAAAAGTCATAGTTCAATGTCAATGGGACAAATTTCAGGATAAAAACGCTCCCTTTGGACCAAACTCCAAGATTTTGGTCAATGGGGAAGAATTTTGGGGTAAAAACTCCCTAATTGTATGGAAAAGTCAATGTTGGACCTCAATGGGGATGAATTTGGGGTAAAAAGGCCCAGTTGGGTGGAAAAGCCAATGTTGGGTGGAAAAGTCAAGGTTCAACATCAATGGGACAAATTTTGGGATAAAAACGCCCCCGTTGGATCAAACCCACGACTTTGGTCAATGGGGATGAATTTTTGGGGTAAAAATGCTCCAATTGGGTAGAAAATTAAACGTCGGGCTTCAATGAGGATGATTTGTGGATAAAAATGCCCCAATTGGGTGGAAAGTCAGTGTGGGTGGAAAGGTCAATGTTCAACATCAATGGAAAATTTTGAGATAAAACGGCCGGCCGTTGGACATAACCACCAAGAATTTTGGTCAATGGGAATGTTCTTGGTAAAACCTCCAATTGGGTGTAAAAGTAAACGTTGATGAAAAGTCAGGTTTGGATCTCAACGGGGATTTTTTTTTGGATGAGTTTTGGATAAAAACGCTCCAATTGGAACGGAAAAGTAACTTTGGGTGGAAAAGCCAATATTGGACTTCCATGGGGACAAATTTTAAGATAAAAACGCCCCAATTGGGTAGAAAAGTCAACGTCGGACATCAACGAGGATGGATTTGGAATAAAAATGCCCAGTTGGGTGGAAAAGCCAACGCTGGGGCTCAAGGGGGATGGATTTTTTGGATAAAAACACCCAGTTGGGTGGAAAAGTCAAGATTCAACATCAATGGGGCAAATTTCGGGATAAAAACGCTCCCTTTGGACCAAACCCCAAGATTTTGGTCAATGGGGAAGAATTTTGGGGTAAAAACTCCCTAATTGTATGGAAAAGTCAATGTTGGACCTCAATGGGGATGATTTGGGGGTAAAAAGGCCCAGTTGGGTGGAAAAGCCAATGTTGGGTGGAAAAGTCAAGGTTCAACATCAATGGGACAAATTTTGGGATAAAAACGCCCCCGTGGGATCAAAACCCACGACTTTGGTCAATGGGGATGAATTTTGGGATAAAAACGCTCCAATTGGGTAGAAAAGTAAAGTTGGGCATCAATAAGGATGGATTTGTGATAAAAATGCCCAATTAGAAGGAAAAGTCAGTGTTGGATTCGGTAAAGGTAATGTTCCAAAACATTCATGGAAAAATTTGAATAAACGCCCCGTTGGACGCAAACAGATTTTGGTCAATGGGATGAATTTGGGATAAAACGCTTCATTTGGGTGAAAAGTCACGCTGGATGGAAAAAAACGGCAAGGTTGGATCTCAACAGGGATGAGTTTTGGGATAAAAACGATGCCAATTGGAGTGGAAAAGTCACGTTGGTTGAAAAAGTCAATATGGAACGCGTGCAACGGGGACAATTTTGGGATAAAGCCCCCGTTGGACAAACCGGAAAGAGTTTGGTCAATGGGGATGAATTTTTGGGGTGAAAACGTGCGCATTGGGTGAAGAAAGTCAACGTGGTAAGAAAAGTCAAGGGTTGGCAATTCAACGGGATGAGTTTGGATAAAAACGGCTCAATTGGACGGAAAAGTCAACGTTGGGTGGAAAAGCCAATATTGGACTTTCATGGGGACAAATTTTAGGATAAAACGCCCCAATTGGGTAGAAAAGTCAACGTCGGACATCAACGAGGATGGATTTGGAATAAAAATGCCCAGTTGGGTGGAAAAGCCAACGCTGGGCCTCAAGGGGATGGATTTTTGGATAAAAACACCCAGTTGGGTGGAAAAGTCAAGATTCAACATCAATGGGACAAATTTCGGGATAAAAACGCTCCCTTTGGACCAAACCCCAAGATTTTGGTCAATGGGGAAGAATTTTGGGGTAAAAACTCCCTAATTGTATGGAAAAGTCAATGTTGGACCTCAATGGGGATGAATTGGGGTAAAAAGGCCCAGTTGGGTGGAAAAGCCAATGTTTGGGTGGAAAAGTCAAGGTTTTCTAACATCATGGGACAAATTTTGGGATAAAAACGCCCGGCGTTGATCAAAACCACGACTTGGTCATGGGGATGAATTTTGGGATAAAAACGCTTGCCATTTGGGTAAGAAAAGCTCACAGTTTGGGCAATAATGAGGATGGATTTTGGTGATTAAAAATGCCCAATTGGGCGGAAAAGTCAGCTTGTTTGGGTGAAAAAAGGTCCAATGTTCAACATCAATGGGCAAATTTGAGATAAAAACGCCTCGGTTGGACGCAAACCAAGATTTTTGTCAATGGGGGTGAATTTTGGGATGAAAACGCCCCAATTGGGTGAAAAAGTCAACGTTGGATGGAAAAGTCAAGGTTGGAACTCAACAGGGATGAGTTTTGGATAAAAGCGCTCCAGTTGGACGGAAGATTCAACATTGGTTGGAAAAGCCAATATTGGACCTCAATGGGGACAAATTTTGGGATAAAAACGCCCTCGTTGGACCAAACCCCAACATTTTGGTCAATGGGGAAGAATTTTGGGGTAAAAATGCTCCAATTGGGTAGAAAAGTCAAAGTTGGAAATCAATAAGAATGAATTTTGGGTAAAAAGGCCCAGTTGGGTGGAAAAGGCAATGTTGGGTGGAAAAGTCATAGTTCAATGTCAATGGGAAAAATTTTGGGATAAAAACGCTCGCTTTGGACCAAACCCCAAGATTTTGGTCAATGGGGAAGAATTTTGGGGTAAAAACTGCTCATTGTATGGGAAGTCAATGTTGGACCATAATGGGGATGGAATTTGGGGTAAAAGGCCGCAGTTTGGGTGGGAAAAGCAATGTGGGTGGAAAAGTCAAGGTTCAAACATCAAATGGGAAAATTTTGGGATAAAAACAACGCCCGCCGTTGGATCAAAACGCCACGAT
Source organism: Eopsaltria australis (assembly GCA_034509425.1). Classification (NCBI taxonomy): domain Eukaryota; kingdom Metazoa; phylum Chordata; class Aves; order Passeriformes; family Petroicidae; genus Eopsaltria; species Eopsaltria australis. The sequence continues at coordinate 7,012 of JAVTVJ010006678.1, forward strand.
TTGGTCATTGGGGATGATTTTGGGATAAAAATGCTCCAATTGGTAGAAATTAAACGTCGGGCTTCAATGAGGATGGATTTGTGATAAAAATGCCCCAATTGGGCGGAAAAGTCAGTGTTGGGTGAAAAATTCAATGTTCAACATCAATGGGAAAAATTTTGAGATAAAAACGCCCCCGTTGGACCAAACCCCAAGATTTTGGTCAATGGGAATGAATTTTGGGATAAAAACGTCCCAATTGGGTGAAAAAGTAAACGTCGGATAAAAAAGTCAAGGTTGGATCTCAACAGGGATGAGTTTTGGGATAAAAACACTCCAATTGGACAGAAAAGTCAACTTTGGGTGGATAAGCCAATATTGGACTTCAATGGGGTCAAATTTTAGGATAAAAACGCCCCAATTGGGTAGAAAAGTCAACGTCGGACATCAACGAGGATGGATTTGGAATAAAAATGCCCAGTTGGGTGGAAAAGAAAACGCTGGGCCTCAAGGGGGATGGATTTTTGGATAAAAACACCCAGTTGGGTGGAAAAGTCAAGATTCAACATCAATGGGACAAATTTCGGGATAAAAACGATTCCTTTGGACCAAACCCCAAGATTTTGGTCAATGGGGAAGAATTTTGGGTTAAAAACTGCCTAATTGTATGGGAAAGTCAATGTTGGACCTCAATGGGGATGAATTTGGGGTAAAAAGGCCCAGTTGGGTGGAAAAGCCAATGTTGGGTGGAAAAGTCAAGGTTCAACATCAATGGGACAAATTTTGGGATAAAAACGCCCCCGTTGGACCAAACCCCAACATTTTGGTCAATGGGGAAAAATTTTGGAATTAAAATGCTCCAGTTGTGTGAAAAAGTCAACTGTTAAGTTTAGGAGGATGGATTTGTGATAAAATGCCCGCAATTGGTGGAAAAGTCAGTGTTGGGTGGAAAATTCAATGTTCAACTCAATGGAAAATTTTGAGATAAAAACGCCGCCATTCGGACCAAACCCCCAGAGATTTTTGGTCAATGGGGATGATTTTTGGATAAAACGTGCAATTTGGGTTTAAAGTCACGTTGGATGGAAAGTCCAAGGTTGGATCTCAACAGGGATGAGTTTGTGGATAAAAACGCTCCAATTGGACGGAAAAGTCAACGTTGGGTGGAAAAGCCAATATTGGACTTCAATGGGGACAAATTTTAGGATAAAAACGCCCCAATTGGGTAGAAAAGTCAACGTCGGACATCAACGAGGATGGATTTGGATTAAAAATGCCCAGTTGGGTGGAAAAGACAACGCTGGGCCTCAAGGGGGATGGATTTTTGGATAAAAACACCCAGTTGGGTGGAAAAGTCAAGATTCAACATCAATTGGACAAATTTCGGGATAAAAACGCTCCCTTTGGACCAAACCCCAAGATTTTGGTCAATGGGGAAGAATTTTGGGGTAAAAACTCCCTAATTGTATGGAAAAGTCAATGTTGGACCTCAATGGGATGAATTTGGGGTAAAAAGGCCCAGTTGGGTGGAAAAGCCAATGTTGGGTGGAAAAGTCAAGGTTCAACATCAATGGGACAAATTTTGGGATAAAAACGCCCCCGTTGGATCAAAACCCACGACTTTGGTCAATGAAGATGAATTTTGGGATAAAAATGCTCCATTTGGGTAGAAAAGTCAACGTTAAGTTTATGAGGATGGATTTATGATAAAAATGCTCCAATTGGGTGGAAAAGTCAGTGTTGGGTGGAAAGGTCAATGTTCAACATCAATGGGACAAATTTTGAGATAAAAACGCCCTCGTTGGACCAAACCCCAAGATTTTGGTCAATGGGGATGAATTTTGGGCTAAAAACGCTCCATTTTGGTGAAAAAGTCAACGCTGGATGGAAAAATCAAGGTTGGATCTCAACAGGGATGAGTTTTTGGGATAAAACGATCCAATTGGTATGGAAAAGGTCACGTTGGTTGAAAAAGTCATATGGAAACTCAACGGGGACAAATTTTGTGATAAAAACGCCCCCGTTGGACCAAACCGGAAGAGTTTGGTCAATGGGGATGAATTTTTGGGATAAAAACGTCCCAATTGGGTGAAAAGTCAACGTTGGATAAAAAAGTCAAGGTTGGATCTCAACAGGGATGAGTTTTGGGATAAAAACGCTCCAATTGGACGGAAAAGTCAACTTTGGGTGGAAAGCCAATATTGGACTTCCATGGGGACACATTTTAGGATAAAAACGCCCCAATTGGGTAGAAAAGTCAACGTCGGACATCAACGAGGATGGATTTGGAATAAAAATGCCCAGTTGGGTGGAAAAGCCAACGCTGGGCCTCAAGGGGGATGGTTTTTTGGATAAAAACACCCAGTTGGGTGGAAAAGTCAAGATTCAACATCAATGGGACAAATTTCGGGATAAAACGCTCCCTTTGGACCAAACCCCAAGATTTTGGTCAATGGGGAAGAATTTTGGGGTAAAAACTCCCTAATTGTATGGAAAAGTCAATGTTGGACCTCAATGGGGATGAATTTGGGGTAAAAAGGCCCAGTTGGGTGGAAAGGCAATGTTGGGTGGAAAAGTCAAGGTTCAACATCAATGGGACAAATTTTGGGATAAAAACGCCCCCGTTGGATCAAAACCCACGACTTTGGTCAATGGGGATGAATTTTGGGATAAAAACGCTCCAATTGGGTAGAAAAGTCAAAAATGGGCATAAATGAGGAGGATTTGTGATAAAATGCCCAAATCTGGGCGGAAAGTCAGTGTTGGGGTGAAAGGTATGTTCAAACATAATGGGACTAAATTTTTGAGATAACGCCAGTTGAGTCAAACCGGCGACTTTGGCAATGGGGAAATGAATTTTGGGATAAAAACGCTCATTTGGGTTAAAAGTAAACGTTGGATGGGAAAAAAAGTCAAGGTTTGGGATGCTCAACAGGGATGAGTTTTGGGATAAAAGCGCTGCATTTGGACGGAAACTTCACCATTGGGTGAAAGCGAATATTGGATCCTCAATGGGGAAATTTGGGATAAAAACGCCCCCGTTGGACCAAACCCCAACATTTTGGTCAAAGGGGAAGAATTTTGGGTTAAAAATGCTCCAATTGGGTAGAAAAGTCAAGGTTGGAAATCAACAAGAATGAATTTTGGGTAAAAAGGCCCAGTTGGGTGGGAAAGCCATTGTTGGGTGGAAAAGTCATAGTTCAATGTCAATGGGAAAAATTTTGGGATAAAAACGCTCGCTTTGGACCAAACCCCAAGATTTTGGTCAATGGGGAAGAATTTTGGGGTAAAAACTCCCTAATTGTATGGCAAAGTCAATGTTGGACCTCAATGGGGATGAATTTGGGGTAAAAAGGCCCAGTTGGGTGGAAAAGCCAATGTTGGGTGGAAAAGTCAAGGTTCAACATCAATGGGACAAATTTTGGGATAAAACGCCCCCGTTGGATCAAAACCCACGACTTTGGTCAATGAAGATGAATTTGGGGATAAAAACGCTCCAATTGGGTAGAAAAGTCAAAGTTGGGCATCAATGAGGATGGATTTGTGATAAAAATGCCCCAATTGGGTGGACAAGTCAGTGTTGGTGGAAGGTCATGTTAACATCATGGGATAAATTTCGGGATAAAAACGCCCCTGTTGGAACAAACCCAAACATTTTGGTCAATGGGGATGAATTTCTGGGATAAAAAGGTCCCAATTGGGTGAAAAAGTCAACGTTGGATGGAAAAGTCAAGGTTGGAACTCGACAGGGATGAGTTTTTGGGATAAAACGCTCCAATTGGACGGAACGTCAAACGTTGGGTGGAAAAGCCAAATATTGGGATTCAATTGGGGACAAATTTTATAGGATAAAACCGCCGCCAATTGGGTAGACAAAGTAACGTCGGACATCAACGAGGATGGATTTGGAATAAAATGCCAGTTGGGTTGGAAAAGACAACGCTGGCCTCAAGGGGCTGGATTTTTGGGATAAAAACACCAGTTGGGTGGAAGTCAAGATTCACATCAATGGGACAAATTTCGGGGATAAAAACCGATCCCTTTGGTACAAACCCAGATTTTGGTCAATGGGGAAGAATTTTGGGGTAAAAACTCCCTAATTGTATGGGAAAGTCAATGTTGGACCTCAAGGGGGATGAATTTGGGGTAAAAAGGCCCAGTTGGGTGTAAAAGTCAATGTTGGGTGGAAAAGATAAGGTTCAACATCAATGGGACAAATTTTGGGACAAAAACGCCCCCGTTGGATCAAAACCCACGACTTTGGTCAATGGGGATGAATTTTTGGGATAAAAATGCTCCAATTGGGTAGAAAATTAAACGTCGGGCTTCAATGAGGATGGATTTGTGATAAAAATGCTCCAATTGGGTGGAAAAGTCAGTGTTGGGTGGAAAGGTCAATGTTCAACATCAATGGGAAAAATTTTGAGATAAAAACGCCCCCGTTGGACCAAACCCCAAGATTTTGGTCAATGGGGATGACTTTTGGGATAAAAACGTCCCAATTGGGTGAAAAAGTAAACGTTGGATGGAAAAGTCAAGGTTGGATCTCAACAGGGATGAGTTTTGGGATAAAACGCTCCAATTGGACGGAAAAGTCAACGTTGGGTGGAAAAGCCAATATTGGACTTCAATGGGGACAAATTTTAGGATAAAAACGCCCCAATTGGGTAGAAAAGTCAACGTCGGACATCAACGAGGATGGATTTGGAATAAAATGCCCAGTTGGGTGGAAAAGCCAACGCTGGGCCTCAAGGGGGATGGATTTTTGGATAAAAACACCCAGTTGGGTGGAAAAGTCAAGATTCAACATCAATGGGACAAATTTCTGGATAAAAACGATCCCTTTGGACCAAACCCCAAGATTTTGGTCAATGGGGAAGAATTTTGGGGTAAAAACTCCCTAATTGTATGGAAAAGTCAATGTTGGACCTCAATGGGGATGAATTTGGGGTAAAAAGGCCCAGCTGGGTGGAAAAGCCAATGTTGGGTGGAAAAGTCAAGGTTCAACATCAATGGGACAAATTTTGGGATAAAACGCCCCCGTTGGACCAAACCCCACGACTTTGGCCAATGGGGATGAATTTTGGGATAAAAATGCTCCAATTGGGTAGAAAAGTCAACGTTAAGTTTATGAGGATGGATTTGTGATAAAAATGCCCCAATTGGGTGGAAAAGTCAGTGTTGGGTGGAAAGGTCAATGTCCAACATCAATGGGAAAAATTTTGAGATAAAAACGCCCCCGTTGGACCAAACCCCAAGATTTTGGTCAATGGGGATGAATTTTGGGATAAAAACGCTCCATTTGGGTTAAAAAGTAAACGTTGGATGGAAAAGTCAAGGTTGGATCTCAACAGGGATGAGTTTTGGGATAAAAACGCTCCAATTGGACGGAAAATCAACATTGGGTGGAAAAGCCAATATTGGACCTCAATGGGGACAAATTTTGGGATAAAAACGCCCCCGTTGGACCAAACCCCAACATTTTGGTCAAAGGGGAAGAATTTTGGGGTAAAAATGCTCCAATTGGGTAGAAAAGTCAAGGTTGGAAATCAACAAGAATGAATTTTGGGTAAAAAGGCCCAGTTTGGTGGGAAAGCCAATGTTGGGTGGAAAAGTCATAGTTCAATGTCAATGGGAAAAATTTTGGGATAAAAACGCTCGCTTTGGACCAAACCCCAAGATTTTGGTCAATGGGGAAGAATTTTGGGGTAAAAACTCCCTAATTGTATGGAAATGTCAATGTTGGACCTCAATGGGGATGAATTTGGGGTAAAAAGGCCCAGTTGGGTGGAAAAGCCAATGTTGGGTGGAAAAGTCAAGGTTCAACATCAATGGGACAAATTTTGGGATAAAAACGCCCCCGTTGGATCAAAACCCACGACTTTGCTCAATGGGGATGAATTTTTGGGATAAAAATGCTCCAATTGGGTAGAAAATTAAACGCCGGGCTTCAACGAGGATGGATTTGGAATAAAAATGCCCTAACTAAGCGGAAAAGCTCAGTGTTGGGTGGAAAATCTTAAATGTTCAAATATCAATGGGAAAAAATTTGAGATAAAACTACTCATGGACCCCAAAAACCCGAAGAGTTTGGTCAATGGGGATGAATTTTTGGGATAAAAATGTCCCAATTGGGTGAAAAAGTCAACGTTGGATGGAAAAGTCAAGGTTGGAACTCGACAGGGATGAGTTTTGGGATAAAAACGCTCCAAGTGGACGGAAAAGTCAACTTTGGGTGGAAAAGCCAATATTGGACTTCAATGGGACAAATTTTAGGATAAAAACGCCCCAATTGGGTAGAAAAGTCAACGTCGGACATCAACGAGGATGGATTTGGAATAAAAATGCCCAGTTGGGTGGAAAAGCCAACGCTGGGCCTCAAGGGGATGGATTTTTGGATAAAAACACCCAGTTGGGTGGAAAAGTCAAGATTCAACATCAATGGGACAAATTTTGGGATAAAAACGCTCCCTTTGGACCAAACCCCAAGATTTTGGTCACTGGGGAAGAATTTTGGGGTAAAAACTCCCTAATTGTATGGAAAAGTCAATGTTGGACCTCAATGGGGATGAATTTGGGGTAAAAAGGCCCAGTTGGGTGGAAAAGCCAATGTTGGGTGGAAAAGTCAAGGTTCAACATCAATGGGACAAATTTTGGGATAAAAACGCCCCTGTTGGATCAAAACCCACGACTTTGGTCAATGAAGATGAATTTTGGGATTAAAAAGCTCCATTTGGGTAGAAAAGTCAAAGTTAAGCATCAATGAGGATGGATTTGTGGTAAAAATGCCCCAATTGGGTGGAAAAGTCAGTGTTGGGTGGAAAGGTCAATGTTCAACATCAATGGGACAAATTTTGAGATAAAAACGCCCCCGTTGGACCAAACCCCAAGATTTTGGCCAATGGGGATGAATTTTGGGATAAAAATGCTCCATTTGGGGTAAAAAGTAAACGTTGGATGGAAAAGTCAAGGTTGGATCTCAACAGGGATGAGTTTTGGGATAAAAGCGCTCCAATTGGACGGAAAATTCAACATTGGGTGGAAAAGCCAATATTGGACTTCAATGGGGACAAATTTTGGGATAAAAACGCCTGCAGGACCAAACCCCAAATATTTTGGCCGGGGAAGAATTTTAAAAAATGCCCAAATTGGGTAGAAAAGTCAAGGCTGGAAATCAACAAGAATGAATTTTGGGTAAAAAAGGCCCAGCTGGTGGGAAAGCCAATGGTTAGTGGAAAGTCATAGTCTGAATGTCAATGGGACAAATTTCGGGATAAAAACGCTCCCTTTGGACCAAACCCCAAGATTTTAATAAAGAATTTTAGTAAAACTCCTAATTGTATGGAAAAGTCAATGTTGGACCCCAATGGGGATGAATTTGGGTAAAAAGGCCCTTAGCTAAGTGGAAAAGGCAAATGTTGGGTGGAAAGTCAAGGTTCACATCACTGACAAATTTTGGGATAAAACGCCTCCGTTGATCAAAACCTACGACTTTACTTCAATGGGGATAAATTTTGGGATAAAAATGCCCAAATTGGGTAGAAAAATTAAACGCTGAGCTTCAAAGAGGATGGATTTGTGATAAAAATGCCCCAATTGGGTGGAAAAGTCAGTGTTGGGTGGAAAAGTCAATGTTCAACATCAATGGGACAAATTTTGAGATAAAAACGGCCCCGTTGGACCAAACCCCAAGATTTTGGTAAATGGGGATGAATTTTGGGATAAAAACGTCCCAATTGGGTGAAAAAGTAAACGTTGGATGGAAAATTCAAGGTTGGATCTCAACAGGGATGAGTTTTGGGATAAAAACGCTCCAATTGGACGGAAAAGTCAACGTTGGGTGGAAAAGCCAATATTGGACTTCAATGGGGACAAATTTTAGGATAAAAACGCCCCAATTGGGTAGAAAAGTCAACGCCGGACATCAACGAGGATGGATTTGGAATAAAAATGCCCAGTTGGGTGGAAAGCCAACGCTGGGCCTCAAGGGGGATGGATTTTTGGATAAAAACACCCAGTTGGGTGGAAAAGTCAAGATTCAACATCAATGGGACAAATTTCGGGATAAAAACGCTCCCTTTGGACCAAACCCCAAGATTTTGGTCAATGGGGAAGAATTTTGGGGTAAAAACTCCCTAATTGTATGGAAAAGTCAATGTTGGACCCCAATGGGGATGAATTTGGGGTAAAAAGGCCCAGTTGGGTGGAAAAGCCAATGTTGGGTGGAAAAGTCAAGGTTCAACATCAATGGGACAAATTTTGGGATAAAACCCCCCTGTTGGATCAAAACCCACGACTTTGGTCAATGAAGATGAATTTTGGGATTAAAATGCTCCAATCGGGTAGAAAAGTCAACGTTAAGTTTAGGAGGATGGATTTGTGATAAAAATGCCCCAATTAGGAGGAAAAGTCAGTGTTGGACGGAAAGGTCAATGTTCAACATCAATGGGACAAATCTTGAGATAAAAACGCCCCCGTTGGACCAAACCCCAACATTTTGGTCAATGGGAGTGAATTTTTGGGATAAAAATGCTCCAATTTGACGGAAAAGTCAAC
>JAVTVJ010006679.1:0-16588 GCA_034509425.1 Eopsaltria australis
TGGGACAAATTTTGGGATAAAAACGCCCCCGTTGGATCAAAACCCACGACTTTGGTCAATGGGGATGAATTTTGGGATAAAAACGCTCCATTTGGGTAGAAAAGTCAAAGTTGGGCATCAATGAGGATGGATTTGTGATAAAAATTCCCCAATTGGGTGGAAAAGTCAGTGTTGGGTGGAAAGGTCAAGGTTCAACATCAATGGGACAAATTTTGAGATAAAAACGCCCCCGTTGGACCAAACCCCAAGATTTTGGTCAATGGGGATGAATTTTGGAGTAAAAACGCTCCAATTGGACGGAAAAGTCAACGTTGGGTGGAAAAGCCAATATTGGACTTCCATAAGGACAAATTTTAGGATAAAAACACCCCAATTGGGTAGAAAAGTCAACGTTGGACATCAACGAGGATGGATTTGGAATAAAAATGCCCAGTTGGGTGGAAAAGCCAACGCTGGGCCTCAAGGGGGATGGATTTTTGGATAAAAACACGCAGTTGGGTGGAAAAGTCAAGATTCAACATCAATGGGACAAATTTCGGGATAAAAACTCTCCCTTTGGACCAAACCCCAAGATTTTGGTCAATGGGGAAGAATTTTGGGGTAAAAACTCCCTAATTGTATGGAAAAGTCAATGTTGGACCTCAATGGGGATGAATTTGGGGGAAAAAGGCCCAGTTGGGTGGAAAAGCCAATGTTGGGTGGAAAAGTCAAGGTTCAACATCAATGGGACAAATTTTGGGATAAAAACGCCCCCGTTGGATCAAAACCCACGACTTTGGTCAATGGGGATGAATTTTGGGATAAAAATGCTCCAATTGGGTAGAAAAGTCAACGTTAAGGTTATGAGGATGGATTTGTGATGAAAAATGCCCCAATTGGGTGGAAAAGTCAGTGTTGGGTGGAAAGGTCAATGTTCAACATCAATGGGACAAATTTTGAGATAAAACGCCCTCGTTGGACCAAACCCCAAGATTTTGGTCAATGGGGATGAATTTTGAGATAAAAACGCTCCATTTTGGTGAATAAAGCTTCACGCTGGTATGAAAAATCAAAGGGTTGGGATCTTCAACAGGGATGAGTTTTGGGAATAAAAACGTCCGAATTGGATGGAAAAGTCAACGTTGGGTGAAAAAGTCAATATTGGACCTCAACGGGGACAAATTTTGGGATCAAAACGCCCCCGTTGGACCAAACCGGAAGAGTTTGGTCAATGGGGATGAATTTTTGGGATAAAAACGTCCCAATTGGGTGAAAAAGTCAACGTTGGATGGAAAAGTCCAGGTTGGAACTCGACAGGGATGAGTTTTGGGATAAAAACGCTCCAATTGGACGGAAAAGTCAACTTTGGGTGGAAAAGCCAATATTGGACTTCCATGGGGACAAATTTTAGGATAAAAACGCCCCAATTGGGTAGAAAAGTCAACGTCGGACATCAACGAGGATGGATTTGGACTAAAAATGCCCAGTTGGGTGGAAAAGCCAACGCTGGGCCTCAAGGGGGATGGATTTTTGGATAAAAACACCCAGTTGGGTGGAAAAGTCAAGATTCAACATCAATGGGACAAATTTCGGGATAAAAACGCTCCCTTTGGACCAAACCCCAAGATTTTGGTCAATGGGGAAGAATTTTGGGGTAAAAACTCCCTAATTGTATGGAAAAGTCAATGTTGGAGCTCAATGGGGATGAATTGGGGGTAAAAAGGCCCAGTTGGGTGGAAAAGCCAATGTTGGGTGGAAAAGTCAAGGTTCAACATCAATGGGACAAATTTTGGGATAAAAACGCCCCCGTTGGATCAAAACCCACGACTTTGCTCAATGGGGATGAATTTTGGGATAAAAATGCTCCAATTGGGTAGAAAAGTCAACGTTAAGTTTATGAGGATGGATTTGTGATAACATGCCCTAACCCCAATTGGTGGAAAAGTGCAGTGTTGGGTGGAAAAGGTGCAATGTTCACATCATGGACAACTTTGAGATAAAAGCCCGTTTTGGATCCAAACCCGCAAGATTTTGGTCAATGGGGATGAATTTTTGGGACTAAAAACGCTCCATACTGGGGAAAAAAGTCACGCTGGATGGAAAACTCAAGGTTGTGATCTCAACAGGGATGAGTTTTGGGATAAAGACGCATCAATTGGATGGAAAAGTCACGTTGATTGAAAAAGTCAATATGGAGCCTCAAACGGGACTAAATTTTGGGATAAAAACAACGCGCCCGTTGGACCAAACCGAGAAGAGTTTGGTCAATGGGGATGAATTTTTGGGATAAACGTCCGGCAATTGGGTGAAAAAGTCAACGTTGGATAAAAAAGTCAAGGTTTGGTCTCACAGGGATAGAGTTTTGGTATAAAAACGCTCCATTTGGACGGAAAAGTCAACGTTGGGTGGAAAAGCCAATATTGGACTTCAATGGGGACAAATTTTAGGATAAAAACGCCCCAATTGGGTAGAAAAGTCAACGTCCGACATCAACGAGGATGGATTTGGAATAAAAATGCCCAGTTGGGTGGAAAAGCCAACGCTGGGCCTCAAGGGGGATGGCTTTTTGGATAAAAACACCCAGTTGGGTGGAAAAGTCAAGATTCAACATCAATGGGACAAATTTCGGGATAAAACGCTCCCTTTGGACCAAACCCCAAGATTTTGGTCAATGGGGAAGAATTTTGGGGTAAAAACTCCCTAATTGTATGGAAAAGTCAATGTTGGACCTCAATGGGGATGAATTTGGGGTAAAAAGGCCCAGTTGGGTGGAAAAGCCCATGTTGGGTGGAAAAGTCAAGGTTCAACATCAATGGGACAAATTTTGGGATAAAAACGCCCCCGTTGGACCAAACCCCACGACTTTGGCCAATGGGGATGAATTTTGGGATAAAAATGCTCCAATTGGGTAGAAAAGTCAACGTTAAGTTTATGAGGATGGATTTGTATGCAAAATGCCGCAATTGGGTAGGAAAGTCAGTGTTGGTGGAAAGGTCCAATGTTCCACATCAATGGGAGAATTTTTGGAGATAAAGAACGCCCTCAGGTTGGACCAAACCCACCCAAGATTTTGGCCACTGGGGATGAATATTGGGATAAAAACGCTCCATTTGGGTGAAAAAGTCAACGTTGGATGGAAAAATCAAGGTTGGATCTCAACAGGGATGTGTTTTAAAATAAAAACGCTACAATTGAATGCAAAAGTCAGCGTTGGGTGAAAAAGTCAATATTGGACCTCAACGGGGACAAATTTTGGGATAAAAACGCCCCCGTTGGACCAAACCAGAAGAGTTTGGTCAATGGGGGTGAATTTTTGGGATAAAAACGTCCCAATTGGGTGAAAAAGTCAACGTTGGATGGAAAAGTCAAGGTTGGATCTCAACAGGGATGAGTTTGGGATAAAAACGCTCCAATTGGACGGAAAAGTCAACTTTGGGTGGAAAAGCCAATATTGGACTTCAATGGGGACAAATTTTAGGATAAAAACGCCCCAATTGGGTAGAAATGTCAACGTCGGACATCAACGAGGATGGATTTGGAATAAAAATGCCCAGTTGGGTGGAAAAGCCAACGCTGGGCCTCAAGGGGGATGGATTTTTGGATAAAACCACCCAGTTGGGTGGAAAAGTCAAGATTCAACATCAATGGGACAAATTTCGGGATAAAAACGCTCCCTTTGGACCAAACCCCAAGATTTTTGTCAATGGGGAAGAATTTTGGGGTAAAACTGCCCTAATTGTATGGAAAAGTCAATGTTGGAACGCTCAATGGGGGATTGATTTGGGGTAAAATAGGCCGTTGGGTGGAAAAGGCAATGTCTGGGTTGGAAAAGTCAAGGTTCAACATCAATGGCACAAATTTTGGATAAAAACGCCCCGTTTGGATCAAAACCCACGACTTTCGCCAATGGGGATGAATTTTGGGATAAAAACGCTCCAATTGGGTAGAAAAGTCAACGTTAAGTTTATGAGGATGGATTTGTGATGAGAAATGCCCCAATTGGGTGCAAAACTCAGTGTTGGGTGGAAAGGTCAATGTTCAACATCAATGGGACAAATTTTGAGATAAAAACGCCCCCGTTGGACCAAACCCCAAGATTTTGGTCAATGGGGATGAATTTTGGGATAAAAAACGCTCCATTTGGGTGAAAAAGTCAACGCTGGATGGAAAAATCAAGGTTGGATCTCAACAGGGATGAGTTTTGGGATAAAAACGATCCAATTGGATGGAAAAGTCAGCGTTAGTTGAAACAGTCAATATTGGACCTCAACGGGGACAAATTTTGGGATAAAAACGCCCCGTTGGACCTAACCGGAAGAGTTTAGTCAATGGGGATGAATTTTGGAATAAAAACGCTCCAGTTGGGTGAAAAAGTCAACGCTGGATAAAAAAGTCAAGGTTGGATCTCAACAGGGATGAGTTTTGTGATAAAACGGAGGCTCCAATTGGATGGAAAAAGTCAACGTTGGGTGAAAAGCGCAATATTGGACTTCAATGGGGACAAATTTTAGGATAAAAACGCCCAATTGGCGTAGAAACACGTCAACTGTCTAACAGTCGAAACGAGGATGGATTTGGAATTATAAATGCCGTTGGGTGGAAAGAGCCAACGCTGGGGCTCAAGGGGGATTGGATTTTGGATTAAAACACGCGCAGTTGGGTGGAAAGGTTTCAGATTCACATCATGGGACAAATTTCGGGATAAAGAACGTCCTTTGGACGCAAACCGCAAGATTGGTCAATGGGGAAGAATTTTGGGGTAAAAACTCCCTTATTGTATGGAAAAGTCAATGTTGGACCTCATTGGGGATGAATTTGGGTTAAAAAGGCCCAGTTGGGTGGAAAAGCCAATGTTGGGTGGAAAAGTCAAGGTTCAACATCAATGGGACAAATTTTGGGATAAAAACGCCCCCGTTGGATCAAAACCCACGACTTTGGTCAATGGGGATGAATTTTGGGATAGAAACGCTCCATTTGGGTAGAAAAGTCAAAGTTGGGCATCAATGAGGATGGATTTGTGATAAAAATGCCCCAATTGGGCGGAAAAGTCAGTGTTGGGTGGAAAGGTCAATGTTCAACATCAATGGGACAAATTTTGAGATAAAAACGCCCGCGTTGGACCAAACCCCAACATTTTGGTCAATGGGGTGAATTTTTGAGATAAAAATTGCTCCATGGGTGAAAAGGTCTAACGCTGCGATGGAAAAGTCAGGTTGGAGACTCGACAGGGATGAGTTTTGGGATAAAAACGCGTCCATTGGGGAATGGAAAAGTTAACGTTGGGCGTGGAAAAGCCAATATTGGACTTCATGGGAAATTTTAGATAAAAACAGCCAATTGGTAGAAAGTCCAACGTCGGGACATCAATCGGAGGATGGATTTTGGAATGAAAAATGCCAGTTGGGGGTGAGAAAAGCCCAACGCTGGGCTTAAGGGGTGGATTTTGAAAAAACACGCCAGTTGGGTGGAAAAGTCAGATTCAACATATGGTGTACAAATTTCGGGATAAAACGTCCTTTTGGACCAAACCCCAAGATTTTGGTCAATGGGGAAGAATTTTGGGGTAAAACCTCCCTAATTCTATGGAAAAGTCAATGTTGGACCTCAATGGGGATGAATTTGGGGTAAAAAGGCCCAGTTGGGTGAAAAAGCCAATGTTGGGTGGAAAAGTCAAGGTTCAACATCAATGGGACAAATTTTGGGATAAAAACGCCCCCGTTGGATCAAAACCCACGACTTTCGCCAATGGGGATGAATTTTGGGATAAAAATGCTCCAATTGGGTAGAAAAGTCAACGTTAAGTTTATGAGGATGGATTTGTGATAAAAATGCCCCAATTGGGTGGAAAAGTCAGTGTTGTGTGGAAAGGTCAATGTTCAACATCAATGGGAGAAATTTTGAGATAAAAACGCCCTCGTTGGACCAAACCCCAAGATTTTGGTCAATGGGGATGAATTTTGGGATAAAAACGCTCCATTTGGGTGAAAAAGTCAACGCTGGATGGAAAATTCAAGGTTGGATCTCAACAGGGATGAGTTTTGAGATAAAAACGCTACAATTGGATTCAAAAGTCAGCGTTGGGTGAAAAAGTCAATATTGGACCTCAACGGGGACAAATTTTGGGATAAAAACGCCCCCGTTGAACCAAACCGGAAGAGTTTGGTCAATGGGGATGAATTTTTGGGATAAAAACGTCTCATTTGGGTGAAAAAGTCAACGTTGGATAAAAAACTCAAGGTTGGATCTCAACAGGGATGAGTTTTGGGATAAAAACGCTCCAATTGGATGGAAAAGTCAACGTTGGGTGGAAAAGCCAATATTGGACTTCAATGGGGACAAATTTTAGGATAAAAACACCCCAATTGGGTAGAAAAGTCAACGTCGGACATCAACGAGGATGGATTTGGAATAAAAATGCCCATTTGGGTGGAAAAGACAACTCTGGGCCTCAAGGAGGATGGATTTTTGGATAAAAACACCCAGTTGGGTGGAAAAGTCAAGATTCAACATCAATGGGACAAATTTCGGGATAAAAACGCTCCCTTTGGACCAAACCCCAAGATTTGGGTCAATGGGGAAGAATTTTGGGGTAAAAACTGCCTAATTGTATGGAAAAGTCAATGTTGGACCTCAATGGGGATGAATTTGGGTAAAAAGGCCCAGTTGGGTGGAAAAGCCAATGTTGGGTGGAAAAGTCAAGGTTCAACATCAATGGGACAAATTTGGGGATAAAAACGCCCCCGTTGGACCAAACCCCACGACTTTGGCCAATGAAGATGAATTTGGGTATAAAAATCCTCCAATTGGGTAGAAAAGTCAACGTTAAGTTTATGAGGATGGATTTGTGATAAAAATGCCCCAATTGGGTGAAGTTCAGTGTTGGTGGAAAGGCAATGTTCACATCAATGGGACAAATTTTGAGATAAAACAGCCCCCTGTTGGACCAAAACCCACGTCTTTGGTCAATGGGGATGAATTTTTGAGATAAAAATGCCCCAGTTGTACGAAAAAGTCAACGTTGGATGGAAAGTCAAGGTTGGAACTCGACAGGGATGAGTTTTGGGATAAAAACGCTCCAATTGGACGGAAAAGTCAACTTTGGGTGGAAAAGACAATATTGGACTTCAGTGGGGACAAAATTTAGGATAAAAACGCCCCAATTGGGTAGAAAAGTCAACGTCGGACATCAACGAGGATGGATTTGGAATAAAAATGCCCAGTTGGGTGGAAAAGCCAACGCTGGGCCTCAAGGGGGATGGATTTTTTTGGATAAAAACACCCAGTTGGGTGGAAAAGTCAAGATTCAACATCAATGGGACAAATTTCGAGATAAAAAACGCTCCCTTTGGACCAAACCCCAAGATTTTGGTCAATGGGGAAGAATTTTGTGGTAAAAACTGCCTAATTGTATGGAAAAGTCAATGTTGGACCTCAATGGGGATGAATTTGGGGTAAAAAGGCCCAGTTGGGTGGAAAAGCCAATGTTGGGTGGAAAAGTCAAGGTTCAACATCAATGGGACAAATTTTGGGATAAAAAAGCCCCCGTTGGATCAAAACCCACGACTTTGGTCAATGAAGATGAATTTTGGGATAAAAACGCTCCATTTGGGTAGAAAAGTCAAGGTTGGGCATCAATGACGATGGATTTGTGATAAAAATGCGCCAATTGGGTGGAAAAGTCAGTGTTGGGTGGAAAGGTCAATGTTCAACATCAATGGGACAAATTTTGAGATAAAAACGCCCTCGTTGGACCAAACCCCAAGATTTTGGTCAATGGGGATGAATTTTGGGATAAAAACGCTCCATTTGGGTGAAAAAGTCAACGCTGGAGGGAAAAATCAAGGTTGGATCTCAACAGGGATGAGTTTTGAGATAAAAACGCTACAATTGGATGGAAAAGTCAACGTTGGGTGAAAAAGTCAATATTGGACCTCAATGGGGACAAATTTTGGAATAAAAATGCCCCCGTATGACCAAACCGAGAGTTTGGTCAACATGGGGCATGAATTTTTGGGATAAAAACGTCCCATTGGTGAAAAAGTCGAAGTTGGATAAAAAAGTCAAGTTGGATCTCACAGGCGATGAGTTTTGGGATAAAAACGCTCCAATTGGACGGAAAAGTCAACGTTGGGTGGAAAAGCCAATATTGGACTTCAATGGGGACAAATTTTAGGATAAAAACGCCCCAATTGGGTAGAAAAGTCAACGCCGGACATCAACGAGGATGGATTTGGAATAAAAATGCCCAGTTGGGTGGAAAAGCCAACGCTGGGCCTCAAGGGGGATGGATTTTTGGATAAAAACACCCAGTTGGGTGGGAAAGTCAAGATTCAACATCAATGGGACAAATTTTGGGATAAAAACGCTCCCTTTGGACCAAACCCCAAGATTTTGGTCAATGGGGAAGAATTTTGGGGTAAAAACTCCCTAATTGTATTGAAAAGTCAATGTTGGACCTCAATGGGGATGAATTTGGGGTAAAAAGGCCCAGTTGGGTGGAAAAGACAATGTTGGGTGGAAAAGTCAAGGTTCAACATCAATGGAACAAATTTTGGGATAAAAACGCCCCCGTGGGATCAAAACCCACGACTTTGGTCAATGGGGATGAATTTTGGGATAAAAATGCTCCAATTGGGTAGAAAAGTCAACGTTAAGTTTATGAGGATGGATTTGTGATGAAAAATTCCCCAATTGGGTGGAAAAGTCAGTGTTGGGTGGAAAGGTCAATGTTCAACATCAATGGGACAAATTTTGAGATAAAAACGCCCCCGTTGGACCAAACACCAAGATTTTGGTCAATGGGGATGAATTTTGAGATAAAAACGCTCCATTTGGGTGAAAAAGTCAACGCTGGATGGAAAAATCAAGGTTGGATCTCAACAGGGATGTGTTTTAAGATAAAAACGCTACAATTGGATTCAAAAGTCAGCGTTGCGTAAAAAAGTCAATATTGGACCTCAACAGGGACAAATTTTGGGATAAAAACGCCCCCGTTGGATCAAAACCTACGACTTTGGTCAATGGGGATGAATTTTTGGGATAAAAACGTCCCAATTGGGTGAAAAAGTCAACTTTGGATGGAAAAGTCAAGGTTGGATCTCAACAGGGATGAGTTTTGGGATAAAAACGCTCCAATTGGACGGAAAAGTCAACTTTGGGTGGAAAGCCAATATTGGACTTCCATGGGGACACATTTTAGGATAAAAACGCCCCAATTGGGTAGAAAAGTCAACGTCGGACATCAACGAGGATGGATTTGGAATAAAAATGCCCAGTTGGGTGGAAAAGACAACGCTGGGCCTCAAGGGGGATGGATTTTTTGATAAAAACACCCAGTTGGGTGGAAAAGTCAAGATTCAACATCAATGGGACAAATTTCGGGATAAAAACGCTCCCTTTGGACCAAACCCCAAGATTTTGGTCAATGGGGAAGAATTTTGGGGTAAAAACTCCCTAATTGTATGGAAAAGTCAATGTTGGACCTCAATGGGGATGAATTGGGGTAAAAAGGCCCAGTTGGGTGGAAAAGCCAATGTGGATGGAAAAGTCAAGGTTCAACATCAATTGGGACAAATTTTGGATAAATAACGCTCCCCGTTGGATCAAAACCCACGACTATGGTGCAATGAAGATGAATTTTGGGATAAAAACGCCTCCAATTGGGTAGAAAAGTCAAGGTTGGGCATCAATGACGATGGATTTGTGATAAAAATGCCCCAATTGGGTGGAAAAGTCAGTGTTGGGTGGAAAGGTCAATGTTCAACATCAATGGGACAAATTTTGAGATAAAAACACCCCCGTTGGACCAAACCCCAAGATTTTGGTCAATGGGGATGAATTTTGAGATAAAAACGCTCCAGTTGGGTAAAAAAGTCAACGATGGATGGAAAAGTCAAGGTTGGATCTCAACAGGGATGAGTTTTGGGATAAAAACGCTCCAATTGGACGGAAAAGTCAACTTTGGGTGGAAAAGACAATATTGGACTTCAATGGGGACAAAATTTAGATAAAAACGCCCCAATTGGGTAGAAAAGTCAACGTCGGACATCAACGAGGATGGATTTGGAATAAAAAATGCCCAGTTGGGTGGAAAAGACAACGCTGGGCCTCAAGGGGGATGGATTTTTGGATAAAAACACCCAGTTGGGTGGAAAAGTCAAGATTCAACATCAATGGGACAAATTTCGAGATAAAAACGCTCCTTTTGGACCAAACCCCAAGATTTTGGTCAATGGGGAAGAATTTTGGGGTAAAAACTCCCTAATTGTATGGAAAAGTCAATGTTGGACCTCAATGGGGATGAATTTGAGGTAAAAAGGCCCAGTTGGGTGGAAAAGCCAATGTTGGGTGGAAAAGTCAAGGTTCAACATCAATGGGACAAATTTTGGGATAAAAACACCTCCGTTGGATCAAAACCCACGACTTTGGCCAATGGGGATGAATTTGGGGATAAAAATGCTCCAATTGGGTAGAAAAGTCAACGTTGGGCATCAATGAGGATGGATTTGTGATAAAAATGCCCCAATTGGGTGGAAAAGTCAGTGTTGGGTGGAAAGGTCAATGTTCAACATCAATTGGACAAATTTTGAGATTAAAACGCCCCCTGTTGGACCAAACCCCAAAGATTTTGTCATGGGGATGAATTTTGAGATAAAAACGCTCATTTGGGTAAAAAAGTCAACGTTGGATGGAAAAGTCAAGGTTGGATCTCAACAGGGATGAGTTTTGGGATAAAAATGCTCCAATTGGACGGAAAAGTCAACTTTGGGTGGAAAAGCCATTATTGGACTTTCATGGCGACAAATTTTAGGATAAAAACGCCCCAATTGGGTAGAAAAGCCAACGTTGGACAACAAGGAGGATTCATTTGGAATAAAAATGCCCCAGTTGGGTGGAAAAGCCAACGCTGGGCCTCAAGGGGGATGGATTTTTGGATAAAAACACCCAGTTGGGTGGAAAAGTCAAGATTCAACATCAATGGGACAAATTTCGGGATAAAAACGCTCCCTTGGACCAAACCCCAAGATTTTGGTCAATGGGGAAGAATTTTGGGGTAAAAACTCCCTAATTTTATGGAAAAGTCAATGTTGGACCTCAATGGGGATGAATTGGGGGTAAAAAGGCCCAGTTGGGTGGAAAAGGCAATGTTGGGTGGAAAAGTCAAAGTTCAACATCAATGGGACAAATTTTGGGATAAAAACGCCCCCGTTGGATCAAAACCCACGAATTGGTCAATGGGGATGAAATTTGGATAAAGAACGCTCCGAATTGGTAGAAAAGAGTCCAACGTTAAGTTTATGAGATGGATTTGTGATGAAAAATCCCCAATTGGTGGAAAGTCAGTGTTGGTGGAAAGGTCAATGTTCAAACATCATGGGAGAAATTATTGGATAAAAACGCCCTCGTTGGACCAACCCCCAAGATTTTGGTCAATGGGGATGAATTTTGAGATAAAAACGCTCCATTTTGGTGAAAAAGTCAACGCTGGATGGAAAAATCAAGGTTGGATCTCAACAGGGATGAGTTTTGGGATAAAAACGCTCCAATTGGATGGAAAAGTCAACGTTGGGTGAAAAAAGTCAATATTGGACCTCAACGGGGACAAATTTTGGGATAAAAACGCCCCCGTTGGACCAAACCGGAAGAGTTTGGTCAATGGGGATGAATTTTTGGGATAAAAACGTCCCAATTGGGTGAAAAGTCAACGTTGGATAAAAAAGTCAAGGTTGGATCTCAACAGGGATGAGTTTTGGGATAAAAACGCTCCAATTGGACGGAAAAGTCAACGTTGGGTGGAAAGCCAATATTGGACTTCAATGGGGACAAATTTTAGGATAAAAACACCCCAATTGGGTAGAAAAGTCAACGTCGGACATCAACGAGGATGGATTTGGAATAAAAATGCCCAGTTGGGTGAAAAGCCAACGCTGGGCCTCAAAGGGGATGGATTTTTGGATAAAAACACCCAGTTGGGTGGAAAAGTCAAGATTCAACATCAATGGGACAAATTTTGGGATAAAAACGCTCCCTTTCGACCAAACCCCAAGATTTTGGTCAATGGGGAAGAATTTTGGGGTAAAAACTCCCTAATTGTATGGAAAAGTCAATGTTGGACCTCAATGGGGATGAATGTGGGGTAAAAAGGCCCAGTTGGGTGGAAAGGGCAATGTTGGGTGGAAAAGTCAAGGTTCAACATCAATAGGACAAATTTTGGGATAAAAACGCCCCCGTTGGATCAAAACCCACGACTTTGGTCAATGGGGATGAATTTTGGAATAAAAATGCTCCAATTGGGTAGAAAAGTCAACGTTGGGCATCAATGAGGATGGATTTGGGATAAAAATGCCCCAATTGCGTGGAAAAGTCAGTGTTGGGTGGAAAGGTCAATGTTCAACATCAATGGGACAAATTTTGGGGTAAAAATGCCCCCGTTGGACCAAACCCCAAGATTTTGGTCAATGGGGACTGATTTGAGACATAAAAACGCTCCATTTGGTAAAAAAGTCAACGTTGGATGGAAAAGTCAAGTTGGATCTCAACAGGGATGAGTTTTGGGATAATAACCCTCCAATTTGACTGAAAAGTCAACTTTGGGGGGAAAACTTAATATTGAACTTCAATGGGGACAAATTTTAGAATAAAAACACCCCAATTGGGTAGAAAAGTCAACGTCTAACGTCAACGAGGATGGATTTGGAATAAAAATGCCCAGTTGGGTGGAAAAGCCAATGCTGGGCCTCAAGGGGGATGGATTTTTGATAAAAACACCCAGTTGGGTGGAAAAGTCAAGATTCAACATCAATGGGACAAATTTCGGGATAAAAACGCTCCCTTTGGACCAAACCCCAAGATTTTGGTCAATGGGGAAGAATTTTTGGGTAAAAATGTTCCAATTGGGTAGAAAAGTCAAGGCTGGAACTAAACAAGGATGAGTTTTGGGGTAAAAGGCCCAGTTGGGTGGGAAAGCCAATGTTTGGGTGGAAAAGTCAATGTTCAATGTCAATGGGAAAAATTTCGGGATAAAAACGCCCCCGTTGGACCAAACCAACGACTTTGGTCAATGGGGATGAATTTTTGGGATATACAACGCTCCAATTGGGTAGAAGCAACGTTAAGTTTATGAGGATGGAGTTGTGATGAACAAATGCCCAATTGGGTGGAAAGTCAGGTGTTGGGTGGAAAGGTCCCCCCCCAATTGTTTTCCAACATCAAATGGGGAAAAAAAAAAAAAGAAATTTTGATGATAAAAAACGCCCTCGTTGGACCACCCAAGATTTTTGGTCAATGGGGATGAATTGTGGGATAAAAACGCTCCATTTGGGTGAAAAAGTCAACGCTGGATGGAAAAGTCAAAGTTGGATCTCAACAGGGATGAGTTTTGAGATAAAAACGCTACAATTGGATTCAAAAGTCAGCGTTGGGTGAAAAAGTCAATATTGGACCTCAACGGGGACAAATTTTGGGATAAAAAAGCCCCCGTTGGACCAAACTGGAAGAGTTTGGTCAATGGGGATGAATTTTTGGGATAAAAACGTCCCATTTGGGTGAAAAAGTCAACGTTGGATAAAAAACTCAAGGTTGGAACTCAACAGGGATGCGTTTTGGGATAAAAACGCTCCAATTGGACGGAAAAGTCAACGTTGGGTGGAAAAGCCAATATTGGACTTCAATGGGGACAAATTTTAGGATAAAAACACCCCAATTGTGTAGAAAAGTCAACGTCGGACATCAACGAGGATGGATTTGGAATAAAAATGCCCAGTTGGGTGGAAAGCCAACGCTGGGCCTCAAGGGGGATGGATTTTTGGATAAAAACACCCAGTTGGGTGGAAAAGTCAAGATTCAACATCAATGGGACAAATTTCGGGATAAAAACGCTCCCTTTGGACCAAACCCCAAGATTTTGGTCAATGGGGAAGAATTTTGGGGTAAAAACTCCCTAATTGTATGGGAAAGTCAATGTTGGAACTCAATGGGGATGAATTTGGGGTAAAAAGGCCCAGTTGGGTGGAAAAGCCAATGTTGGGTGGAAAAGTCAAGGTTCAACATCAATGGGACAAATTTTGGGATAAAAACGCCCCCGTTGGATCAAAACCCACGACTTTGGTCAATGAAGATGAAATTTTGGATAAAAACGCTCCACATGGGTAGAAAAGTCAACGTTGGGCATCAATGAGGATGGATTTGTGATAAAAATGCCCCAATTGGGTGGAAAAGTCAGTGTTGGGTGGAAAAGTCAATGTTCAACATCAATGGGACAAATTTTGAGATAAAACGCCCCCGTTGGACCAAACCCCAAGATTTTGGTCAATGGGGATGAATTTTGGGATAAAAACGCTCCATTTGGGTGAAAAAGTCAACGTTGGATGGAAAAGTCAAGGTTGGATCTCAACAGGGATGAGTTTTGGGATAAAAACGCTCCAATTGGACGGAAAAGTCAACTTAGGGTGGAAAAGCCAATATTGGACTTCCATGGGGACAAATTTTAGGATAAAAACGCCCCAATTGGGTAGAAAAGTCAACGTCGGACATCAACGAGGATGGATTTGGAATAAAAATGCCCAGTTGGGTGGAAAAGCCAACGCTGGGCCTCAAGGGGGATGGATTTTTGGATAAAAACACCCAGTTGGGTGGAAAAGTCAAGATTCAACATCAATGGAACAAATTTCGGGATAAAAACGCTCCCTTTGGACCAAACCCCAAGATTTTGGTCAATGGGAAAGAATTTTGGGGTAAAAACTCCCTAATTGTATGGAAAAGTCAATGTTGGACCTCAATGGGGATGAATTTGGGGTAAAAAGGCCCAGTTGGGTGGAAAAGCCAATGTTGGGTGGAAAAGTCAAGGTTCAACATCAATGGGACAAATTTTGGGATAAAAACGCCCCCGTTGGAACAAAACCCACGAATTTGGTCAATGAGGATGAATTTTGGGATAAAAAAGCTCCAATTGGGTAGAAAAGTCAAAGTTGGCAACTCAATGAGGATGGATTTGTGATAATGCCCAATTGGGTGAAAAGTCAGTGTGGGTGGAAAGGTCAATGTCAAGCATCAATGGACAAATTTTGGGATAAAAATGCCCCCGTTGGACAAACCGGAAGAGTTTTGTCAATGGGGGTGAATTTTTGGGATAAAAACGTCCCAATTGGGTGAAAAAGTCAACGTTGGATGGAAAAGTCAAGGTTGGAACTCGACAGGGATGAGTTTTGGGATAAAAACGCTCCAATTGGACGGAAAAGTCAACTTTGGGTGGAAAAGCCAATATTGGACTTCAATGGGACAAATTTTAGGATAAAAACGCCCCAATTGGGTAGAAAAGTCAACGTCGGACATCAACGAGGATGGATTTGGAATAAAAATGCCCAGTTGGGTGGAAAAGCCAAAGCTGGGCCTCAAGGGGGATGGATTTTTGGATAAAAACACCCAGTTGGGTGGAAAAGTCAAGATTCAAAATCAATGGGACAAATTTCGGGATAAAAACGCTCCCTTTGGACCAAACCCCAAGATTTTGGTCAATGGAGAAGAATTTTGGGGTAAAAACTCCCTAATTGTATGGAAAAGTCAATGTTGGGCCTCAATGGGGATGAATTTGGGGTAAAAAGGCCCAGTTGGGTGGAAAAGCCAATGTTGGGTGGAAAAGTCAAGGTCAAACATCATGGACAAATTTTGTGGATAAAAAACAGCCCCCCGGTTGGATGCAAAACCTCCCACGACTTTTGGTCAACGGGATGAATTTTGGGATAAAACGCTCCAATTGGGTAGAAAAGTCAACGTTAAGTTTATGAGGATCGATTTGTGATGAAAAATGCCCCAATTGGGTGCAAAAGTCAGTGTTGGGTGGAAAGGTCAATGTTCAACATCAATGGGACAAATTTTGAGATAAAAACGCCCTCGTTGGACCAAACCCCAAGATTTTGGTCAATGGGGATGAATTTTGGGATAAAAACGCTCCATTTGGGTGAAAAAGTCAACGCTGGATGGAAAAATCAAGGTTGGATCTAAACAGGGATGTGTTTTAAGATAAAAACGCTACAATTGGATTCAAAAGTCAGCAATGGGTGAAAAAGTCAATCTTGGACCTCAACGGGGACAAATTTTGGGATAAAAACGCCCCCGTTGGACCAAACCGGAAGAGTTTGGTCAATGGGGGTGAATTTTTGGGATAAAAACGTCCCAATTGGGTGAAAAAGTCAACGTTGGATGGAAAAGTCAAGGTTGGATCTCAACAGGGATGAGTTTGGGATAAAAACGCTCCAATTGGACGGAAAAGTCAACTTTGGGTGGAAAAGCCAATATTGGACTTCAATGGGGACAAATTTTAGGATAAAAACGCCCCAATTGGTAAGAAAAGTCAACGTCGGACATCAACGAGGATGGATTTGGAATAAAAATGCCCAGTTGGGTGGAAAAGCCAACGCTGGGCCTCAAGGGGGATGGATTTTTTGGATAAAAACACCCAGTTGGGTGGAAAAGTCAAGATTCAACATCAATGGGGCAAATTTCGGGATAAAAATGCTCCCTTTGGACCAAACCCAAAGATTTTGGTCAATGGGGAAGAATTTTGGGGTAAAAACTCCTAAATTCTATGGAATAGTCAATGTTGGACCTCAAT